>JACXGK010011958.1:0-15120 GCA_016801125.1 Novumbra hubbsi
GGGCTATTTTTCACATTTGAAAGACAGTTAATACATTGGGTTGTAGTGTTCTTACTGTGCTATGAGATTGCACACACTACATTTAATGCTTTAGTATATCCGGCCCAAACACTCCCTCCAAATGCTCCTGGCCCGGCCCCTCTGTCAAATTTTAGAACCCATTGTGGCCCGCGAGTCAAAAAGTTTGCCCACCCCTGCTATAGTGGATATATATATATATGTATGTATTTATATAGATTCCTATAGTGGAGATATATATAGATATTGATATATAGATATATAGAGTCGTATCACTGGGGTAGTTTTGAAGCCTTGTACAGGTGGTTTATGTCCAAGGTAACAAACATGAACCACTTGCTGGGTTCCCACAACAACTGAGTAAAGGAGACATTGTTGGATTTGGCTTTTCTGTGTGACCATGTTTTATATTGCAGGAGGACGGTACACACTGACAATTGTGATATCACAATTACACCCTAGTGTTAGTCTCAGAGATAATAATTAATATTGCTTTGGGATGCTAATAGATTTTAGCACAACTACTGAGAGGGGATGATTTTATCGCCACATTACCACCCTTATTCAGTCTATCTGCTCTGAATACATTGTATCCATCCAGAGCTATATCTGTCTAATTGATGCTCTTATTTAACAACGTATTAGATCAAATCTGAATATCTTGTTGGGCCTGATGTACTGGACTCTTAATAAAGTCCAACTTAGAAAATAGACTTCTAACATTTAAATGCAAATAAACAAGCCCCTTTTAAAAAATAAGAATTACGGATTAAATAAGGATTACCACCAACATCAAATGATCTATATAGGAAAATCATACTTCCAGGGTTAACGCCATGTAGTATGGTTTGTGTAGTAACCCATATGTTCCCCTTGTCACATTTCTCCACAGATGTTAATGAAAGCAGAGAATTGGAATATGCTGACATCACTGTTCTAAAGAAGAAAGGGAAAGTGAGGGAGGTTCCAGAGGTGGAGTATGAACAGGTTGTAGAGTTGGAAGGTTCCAGATCAAAAACAGTGAGAGACAGACCTACAGGGCAGGAGGACACTGTTTATGCTGGAATACCGCCTGGCCTGTCAATGGAAGATTCTTCAAAGCAGACTTGGGTTTGAAGTTGCTTTATTTGTCACTGTAACTGTTGTTTTTTTCTGCATATTCTTGTATTCAGCATTTTCTGTACTGTAGTCAATATTTGATTACATTCACTGCTTATGGTTTAGTACATTGTTTACCAAAATAAATAACCAAACAACCAGACTATCTATTATCTGTCTAGATCTGTTATAGTATTTCTGTTGATGTACCGGTGATGCTTTTCCTTTCAATCTCCCAGAGCATACATCACATTATATAACATGTTATATAACATATATAACATTCCCTGCTGCAGCGCACAATAAACAGGACAGAGAAAGCCAACCCAAAGTGACAAGGAACAGGAGACTGGAGAAGGACTTAACAAACGCTGTCATGATGGTTCAGAACATGATAACAACAGCTGAACATACTAAGAATATGTGACGTTACCATGAAGTGGAGTCATTATTTAGCTGTCAGGTATCCAGGCAACCACAACACCATTAAACTAATACCGTTTATTGCCATGTATGTTATATTTGTATCTATTGGTTTGATAAATGAAAAAGTGCACAACTCAATGTGGATTCATCAACTTCCGTTTTCCACCGCTAACATGACACAACCTCTGACAAGTTTTGCTCCAAAACCCATGACGAGGCAAATTCTGTTCATCATTTTGAGTTTAGGACTTGTGTCTTATTTTGCTAAGATAGTAGCTGGCTAATTTGAAGACATGATGCTTGTGGTGTTTGGATTAATGACATTATCAGCACTTTTTATTGGTGAGAGGCAATTGCTCTTTTTTCACTAAGCTGTTACATGTTTGTCTATGGAAGTCATGCACATTCCAACAACATTTCAGTTATACACACATAGTGTATAAATAAATAATGACAATAGCATTAATTAATTCTGGAGAGACAATTGACAGTTAGATATCAATGTCACTTAAATATAAAGCTAAGTAACATACCATAGACATTTCCGAAAGACAGTGTTTAGCATAAATACTTGCTGGTAAAAATGTTTTCCAGGCAGGTTTATTCATTATATATTCACGAAATATGTTTAAATGAGTCACAAATTTATATTTGTCACTCTATACTCAGGATTGGAGAGCCTCTGTAATGTAACAAATGATGGAGTTCAGTATCATGGAGCTCTGGGAGGAACGTGTATCTTTGTCTGGGCACTGAGGACATAACAAATCTTGAAATCACATTATTAAAAGATCTCTCTGGTAAATCTATCGACATTTTCAAAAGGAAAATCAAAACCAACATCGTGAATGAGTCTATCAAATCTAGATCAGAATTCTTTATCAATAATGGGACATTGAAGATAACAAACATAAAAAGTAGTGATGCTGGTGAATATTCCTCAGAAACATTTAATACATCTGGAACATCAATCACCTGCTTTAGAATTCAACTGTCCATTGAAAGTAAACATTCAAGTGTAAAGACACTTTAATTTGCTGAATAATCTAATATTTCTGTGTTGCATATGATGGTTTGATGCTGTAATATATTTATTTATGTGTAATATTTGTTGATTTATTCTGGTTCCTGTCTAAGTGTCCAAGGATTTGACATGTTTGTCCCTGATAAATATCCTTTTACAGTTGTCATCTTTGTTGGTTTGATTAATTAGTTGCTTCCCTCCCGAAAGTTCCTTCAATGTGTTTCTTTATGTGAAACTTGCAGACGTCTTCATTTTGCTGACAGTCTATTTAGGATCATACTGGTTTTACAAGAAAACCCCTCCTACAGTACAAGGTCCCGCATACACCATCTACATTTAATTATGAATCTGTGTCTTTAAAAAAGTTCATTATTTCATTCTGCTTACCTCTCTATTGCTCACATCTACTATATTTTTCCCTCTCTCCAGATGAAGATAACTAGCCAGTCTGAAGTCTCTCCAGTGGACCATGATGGGCATTTTGTGATGGTTATGGTTTTGTGATGCTCTGCTTACATTTCTCCATACCGTTTCCCACTGCATCTCGTTGTTAAAACCTGCAAATCATTATTCCCCCAAAAAATGTTTGTGCTTTCTACAATTTGTGCAAAAAAAAGTGAAACAACACATTTGATTTTGAATTGGAATACATACAACCAGTCAGTAAATGGGTGTTTACATAAATGAGAGGACCAAAGTACACAATAGGTTTCTAAATCAGCATGTATCTGAAGACAAAGAAAGAAGAAAACAGGTAAATGAAACATTGTTGCAAATTCAAAAGCATATAATCCTTGAGAGTCCATGACAGGGTTGTTATCCTGACAGCTAGACACGGATATTATCCTGACACCATGACTGGGTTGTTTTGGGTACGTTTGTGTTGAAGGGAACAACAGTTACAAGATCGTCCATCTAAAATCTCTTTCTATCTGAAAAGTCCCACCTTTCAACCAATTATTGGTTGGGAAGACAAATAAGAGTGACAAAGTGATTCAAGTCTACTGAGAAGACCAGTGCATCTCGCTCCCACAAACTACATTTTGCACATCTGAAACTCACTTCCTGGGACTGTCATTGCTTGTTATATTACGTCTGCGACTTATTGAGATCACAAAATACAGTTTGTCCATTTGAAAGAGCTCATTTATGTGACTGTGGTTTGTTCTGCTTTGTAATTAGCTTGTGTGAACTTCTAGGAAACAACGCCCCCTGCTGTTATAAAAGGGGAAGAACCACAGCCTTAAATAATGGTCTGTGTTCCCGCCGTACTTGTCAATGACTTATCATATCATCAGACCAGTTTGTCTTTGAAAACAAGAGTACAAATTCATTACAGTTATTAAATTGACACACTGGCCCACAAAATGTGGAAAGACATTGATGTGGCCTTATAAGATGTGGCCTGTTACCGCTGCACAGTAAAGAGCATCCTGACTAACCACACCACAGTCTGGTACAACGAGTGCTCTGCGGTCCACCGGAAGTCCCTTCAGCGAGTGGTGGAAACTGCCCAGCGCATGATGGTTTTACCTCCCCAACTGCCTCTTGCTCTACATATTGCTACCTTATTTATTCTTTTCAATGCACAATGCATAATGTTGGTACTGCCCTCGGCATATTTGCACTTTGTTACAACCTTAAATAAATTCCTCTCATGAACAACTTATGATAGATTGAGAGGCAGTATTCTGAACATGAAAAAAACTATAGTCTATAGACTTTTGTCTCTATAGTCTATACTAATATAATGTTTTATTGGTCTTAAAGTATGCTTAATTCAGTAGCATCTTCTGTAAGTATACAAGAAAAATAATTAAACAATGACAAATACTCGAAAAGTAATAACTATTAGTAATATTAATAGTTATAGTTATACTAAAATAAAGTAATACTAAAATGGTCTGTTTTTCATCTTTATTTTCAGGCATGCCGACTTCCTGTGATGATACACAGAACAGAACCCTGTGTTACGGAGCTCTGGGAGGAACTTTCTACTACCAGATACCCACTAATGCAGAGAAATATTATGAATTAACAATAGTAAAAAACCCTGATGGGAACCCTATAGATGTAGTCAAAATGAAAAACAAAATTGTAAAGGTCAATGAATACTTTAACAAAAGATCAACATTCTTTGAAGGGAATGGGACATTTTTAAAAGCTCCTACAGGGAGGAACGATTCAGATGAGTATAAAATTGAAACATTTAATAAGGAAGCAACTGGACAATTCATCAGACAACTACACTTGTTCATTAAAGGTAAGACATTACTGCAAGCCACCAAGAACAGTATGTGTTACTAAATATAAAAAGCAATGGTTTTATGACAAGCAATACAACTACAATATTTATTCTAACTACACAAAACTAAGCTGAGCTGAGCTGTACTGTGCTGGACTGATTATGATCCACCATGCAAGAAAGGACCTTTACTAAACCATTAATAAATTGCATTTTAACATTCAGTCATAGCTTATGAAGCTTTCTATAATGACTATATTAATCCCGTAAGCACAGCTTTATTTCTTCCACAGCCCCAGTGTCCACTCCTGAGCTGACCAGTAAGTGTCTGACCGATGTAGAGATGAGGGTGTCCTGCTCCTCTAAGGGGGATTCTGTCCAGTTTAACTGGACTCTGGTAGGAGACACACTGCTAGACACTGAGAGCACTGTTGGTAATGAGACAAACATCATAAGTCTGAAGAAAGGCTGGTCTGGAATCCTCACCGGTCATGTCAGAACCCACATCAGCAATGCTGAACACAGCAGACAGATATCACATTGTCCCGGTAAATTCTATATTAAACAGACACATGAAAGAATATGATTGATCAATAATAGTAGTGCTTATAATGATAATATATTCCTATTGTAATTATTAATTATTATAATTATTTAAATCTCCTTATACAGTTGTTCTCTATATTATTTGCTTCCCTTTGTCCTCCAGAACTTTCATTCCATGTGTTACTTTATGTGAAACTTGCAGAGGTCTTCGTTTTGCTGACAGTGTAAGGTCACCAGGGAACAGAGTGAAGGGGGGACCCAAGAGCACGATGGTGGTGAGTGGAGTATGTTTGTTTATAGTGCTGACCGGTAATGGCAGCAAGCAGAAATGATGGGTGCCGATAATAAATGCCACTAGGCATTAAGAAAACAAAAAGGCTAGAAAGCCAATTCTACAGAGTAGAAGGTCAAATACGTAAGTTGTAGCAGTGCTAAGGACTGGCGTTGTACTTAGTTTGAATCGACAAGGTGGTGTCGAAAACCAGGAAGCTAAGTAGGGTGATAACGACCACAGATGAGGGACAGGTGTGTGAAGTGGCCAGGTGCTTGATGACTGAGTGTTGTGTGACTGTGAGGCGCACTGCGCACATAGGCCACCGGAGGGTGCCATGGGACCAGACGGACATAGGTCAGGATGGGCCTGTTTAGGATCATACTGGTTTTACAAGAAGAACACCCCTCCTACAGTACAAGGTCCAGTATACACCATGTACATTTAATTAAGAATCTGTATCTTTGAAAAAGTATATCATATTAGTCTGCATAACTCTCCTTATTGTTCAGTCTACTCTATCTTTATCCCTCTCTCCAGATGATAATAACAAGCCGTCTGAAGTCTCTCAAGCGGACCACGTTGGGAATGTTATTGACTGATTTGTTTTTAAGTAAAATTCTCAGAAACATTTTTGAAAAAACTAATTTGAAAATCAAGTTTGTTATTCTACAGTGGAGCATGAATTGCGTTGTTTAAGTCAAGAAGTTGATGTTTTAAAAGATTTATTAAACATTCTTCTGAAGTCACCTTCTGAGTTTTGTCAGCAACAGGTGATAATGATGGGGACTGAGAAAATATTGCCCTCAGATGGACTGTAAAATGAGTTTAGGATTTATGCCACAATTAGGTTATAGTGGCATAAACGTTTGTTGTATTTCATGAATTATATAGTGTTTATTATTGAATATACTTTGTAATAAAACGTACCTGTGTGTACTTACCTGTCCTGGTCATCTGTGTTGGGGTTGTGTGCTGGAGATGTCTAAAGCCTGAAGTAGTGGAGTGGTAAAATAACTCCACGTAGCATACCTGTAGCATACCTGTAGCATACCTGTAGCATACCTGTAGCATACCTGCTTGATGGTGCTGATGCAAACGTTCTGTTGACACACTAGACAACAACACAGTTCAGAATACATTTTATTTACTTCTGACCATTAAACTTCAAACAAACTCCACATGCCCACTGGTTTAAGCAGTGCTACTGCAAATCACTCTCACAGCTGCTGCTAGACAGTGGTTCATTGTACCTTGTGTAGTTGAAGGATCCTTTATGTTTCTATGTAGCAGATGGTAGTTGGAGGAGTCCTGGGTGTGTGTTTGTGTAGAGGCTCTGCTTTCAAATAAATAGTTTGGCCCAGCTCTGAGAGGAAATGTCATTACAGTTGATGTGTTCTTTATTGTCATTAAGAGGTGAATATTGACAGATTTGTAATTTCAGTGATGCTTAGAGAAATGTTAGTTATTTGAGATGTAAGGAAGAACTGTGTTTTCGTACAAACCTAACCGAATAAAAAGTAATAGTAGTCAAACCACAGAAGTAAAAAAAAAACAATTTGAAATCCATGCCTTCTCTCTGTCCTTCTAACTGACTGCAGAAATTGTGTCTACTTTGATGACACTCCAACAAATTATAACCTAAAGACAATTCCACATAACATACCTAAAGGAGCCAAACACCCACAGATCAAACACCCACATATCACAACTGTGATCAACACAAACAAACCCACCAAAAAGGAAAAATAACCCAACACATAACCACCCACAACCCAGCCATACCACAACAGTCCCAGCAAACCTCCCCAACCATAAGAGAACACATCTCCACTTGCTCAGGAACAGGGCTCACAAGAAAGGACAGACATATTTGAATAAAGAGGTAGTTGGGCTTAACTGGAGAGAATAGGCAGCAGGAAACCTAGTGGTCTGACACTTTACAGTAAACAGGAAACTACTGTCTTTCTTTGATCGGGGCAAAGGGCCAACATAGTCAACAATCAGATATTCAAAAAGCTGTCTGACTGCAGAAGTGTCACCATAGAATAGCCACTTAAACAGATGGTCAAGTGTATAGTCCATTAATACATCAAGTCAGTTATATATCCACAACAAATCCACCCTATAAGAGTAAACATAACACACTGTTAACTCTCATTAAATTCGACTTAATCGAAAGTTATAGTACTATGACAGTTTAATCTAGTATCACACATCTTTTTACTCTGCCCGTTGGTATTGTGCAGATCTCTTGTTCACTCCTACAAAAAGATGGTGACTTATAGAGTATATTATATTTGTTTCTATTGGTTTTAAAAATGAAGAAGTGAGCAGCTCAACATTTGTTTATCAACTTCCCCTAACACTCTCAAAATGACACATTCTCTGACATGTTTGCTTTGAAAGCCCAGTCACACGATGTGGCAAATTGTGTTTTTAATTTTTTATTTAGGGCTTTGGATGGATCTATAGTTGCTAAGACAGTAGTTGGCTAATTTGAAGGCAGGATGCTTGTGGTGTTTGGATTAATGACATTATCAGCACTGTCAAATGGTAAGAGGCAACTGCTCTCTTTTATGCTGTTAAATATTTGTCTATGGAAGCTATGCAGATTCTAACAACAATTCAGTAATTCACACATAGTGTATAACTAACTACTTAATTACAATATCATTAATTAATTCTGGGGAGACAATTGACAGTGAGAAATCAGTATTACTTAAATATGAAGCTAAGTAACATACCATAGACATTTCAGAAAGACATTATTTAGCATGAATACTAGCTGGTGAAAAAGTTTTTCACAAAATACATTTTAATTAGTTTTAAAGTAATAGCTACAGCAAGAAATAACTTTTCCCAAATGTGTATTGTTCCCTTTCTACTCAGGATTGGAGAGCCATTGTGATGTTAAAGAGGCATTAGGTCGATGTTATGGAACTCTGGGAGGAACTGTCTATCTCCATCTTGTCGCTGAGGCCAAATATAGTGAAATCTTAATAAAAAAAGATCCCTCTGGTAAATCTATAGCTCTTTTCAAATGGAAAAACAATAGCAACTTCACGAATAAATCTATCAAATCTAGATCAGAATTTTTCATCAATAATGGGACATTGATGATAACAAATATAGAAAGGAAGGATGCTGGTGAATATTCCTCAGAAACATTTAATTCAAATGGATTATCACTCGCCTGCATAACATTTAAACTGTCCATTGAAGGTAAACATCCAACTGAAAAATATGGACTGATGCCTTAGTATATTTATTTCTGTTGTATTATAGTGCCACATTAATTTTCCTCTCACACAGGAGACAATACAGCGGTCACATGGTCTCTAGTAGCTGTAGTCCTGGTCCTGGTTCTGATACTGGCAGCTTTCTGGATCCACCATAAGAGGACCCCCCCCCCCCAGACAACAGGTCAGACTGGTGGAAATACAACACATCTAACAAACCCAAGTGGATCTCTAGGACACGGATGTTCACAATGTTCATGTAAGATAACAGATTTTCAGTGTTGTTTGTTGGGTTTTCTACTTTCCTCAGTAAAAGCCTGTATTGTTTAACTTAGCTGGGCCATTTTGGAACTAACTTAATGTGGAAGTGATGAAAAGAATGTATCACATTTTTTCCTCCTCCCATGACATTGCTTAACCTTATTTCCCATACAACATATCCGCTCACTTCAGCTACGATAGTCTGGACATTTTCTTCACGTAGTAGTCAACTTTTTACTAAAGACCGCCCGAAGATCTCCTATATGCATGGAGTTTTATTGTTACTGTTTAAAATGTTTGCAACAAATCCTAGATTAAGTACCTCGTCTCCAGAATTAATTACATTTTAGAGTGATCTGCTTTACTTGTTGATCTACTGTATAGTGGATATATATATATATATCCACTATACATACATTTATATGGATTCCTATAGTGGATATATATATATATTTATATATATATATATATATATATATATTTATATAGATTCCTATAGTGGAGATATATATAGATATGTATATATAGATATATAGAGTCGTATCACTGGGGTAGTTTTGAAGCCTTGTACAGGTGGTTTATGTCCAAGGTAACAAACATGAACTACTTGCTGGGTTCCCACAACAACTGAGTAAAGGAGACGTTGTTGGATTTGGCTTTTCTAATAAATGAGTGAAAGTGTTTAGTAAACCTGAGCCAATCAGAACTTGAATCTATTCTTTTAGACCTGGCCCACGCCTTATTTCTATTTAATGTCTTCAGATAATTCAGCAGTAAACCAGGGACTTCATCTATTCCATATTCATGCCAGTAAAATGCTCTCAGGCCAGCTCAGTATTCTTAAAAGCGCAGATGCAAACCAATTACATTTGTTTAAAATCTTGTCAATCTTTTTTTATTATTATAAGCATTAACATTTTATAATTTCTTTTAAAACTGATTTAAAGTAAGGCCACATTATTGATACCGGTATTAGTCCAGTATATCTGTTAAAATGTGATCAATTAGCGTGGACTTTGTAAGAACCTTAAGGTTAGGCCTGGGGGAATTTTTTATTTGCTTTGTAAGGTTCAGCTAATTACAGAATACATTAGTTCAGATAAAAATTTCCAATGATAACAACCTTAGAAGATGCAAAAGAGAGCAAATCCGTTAACTGTGTGACCATATATTATATTGCAGGAGGACGGTGCACACTGAGAATTGTGACATTACAATTACACCCTAGTGTTAGTCTCAGGGATAATAATTCATATTGCTTTGTGATGCTAATAGATTTTAGCACAACTACTGAGAGGGGATGATTTTACCACCACATTACCACCCTTATTCAGTCTATCTGCTCTGAATACATTGTATCCATCCAGAGCTAGATCTGCCTAATTGATGCTCTTATTTAACAACGTTTCAAATCAATTCTGAATATATTGTGCCTGATGTACTAGAATCTTAATAAAATCCTACTTAGAAAAAAGACTTCTCAAGCCCTTTGCTTTTGTTTTTAAAAACCAGAACATTTTCAAGAATAACAGGATTCCCACCCACACCAAATGATCTCGAGGAAATCATACTTCCAGGGTTAACACCGTGGTAGTATGATCTATGTAGTAACCCATATGTTCCCCTTGTCACATCTCTCCACAGATGCTAATCAAAGCCAAGAAGTGGAATATGCTGACATCACTGTTCTAAAGAAGAAAGGGAAAGTGAGGGAGGTTCCAGAGGTGGAGTATGAACAGGTTGTAGAGTTGGAAGGTTCCAGATCAAAAACAGTGAGAGACAGACCTACAGGGCAGGAGGACACTGTTTATGCTGGAATACAGCCTGGCCAGTGAATGGAAGATTCTTCAGTGTAGACTGGGGTTTCAAGTTGCTTCCTGTGTCACTGTAACTGTTGTTTTTCTCTGCATATTCTATCTTGTTGTCAACGTTTCCTTTACTGTAGTCAATATTTGATTACATTCACTGCTTATTGTTTTGTTCATTGTTCACCAAAATAAATAACCATAGCAACAACCAGACTGTCTACTGTCACAACTCAGGGAGTGGACCCAAGTGCAGACGGGGACGGGTGGATAGGACAGGGGTTCCGAAGGCTGAACAGCAGGCTGGGGTAATCGTTGTCAGACAGGCTGGGGTTCGGTACACGGGCTGGCTAGGTTTTGGTTGCAGGCGGACGATGGACGGAACGGTGGTCGGGCAGGCAGGCAGAGGTTCGGTACACGGACAATCGAACTAGGAACAGGCAAGAACAGAACCGGGAATACAAGGGAGCGGATCGACTTGACGAAACACACAAGACGAACTGGCAACAGGAACAAGGAGACACCAGGAATAAATACACCAGGACTAATGAGAACATGGGAGACACCTGGTGGGGGTGGAGACGACATGAGGTGTATCGTATCAGGGTGTGACATCTACATCTGTTATAGTGTTTCTGTTGATTTACTGATTATGTTTTCCCTTTTAATCTCCCTGAACACATCCCATTATATAACATGTTATAGCACAGTTTTGAGAGTTGGTAAGTGCAGAAGTGATCAACAACCTAGTGGCCCCACTGTGAAACACAACACTTACTATCATCCCCGATGGCAGGATGGTGCCTTTTTTCTCCAAAAACACATCTTATTCTGCATTGAAGAAACAAACCCGGATGAACGTACCTTTGTAATTCAGAACTTGTTACATCGTTCCACAAGAAGGAATGTTATTTGTTAAGCAATTAGCTGCAACCCAATATGATGTAGGAGCAGCAGGGATATGTTCACATTTCATCTGTCCTCTGGTTGATCTCTCTCTTCTCAAATTAAAGCATTTCTCCCTCTCACTTCTTATTTTCTAGTTCACATGTTCATAGTCTACGTCGTAACATTCATACATGTTAACAGTAGTGCGCTTGTCAGCCATGACCAGCAGTGTGTTAGAGCTGATCACAGCCATGACACAACAGCTGTCATTTTCAAGTCTTCACCTGCAAAAGAAGCATCACTTTATTCACATTTCTTGTCTAATATGACGCAGACTAGCTAGCCAGTGTGGCTGCTTAAATAACTAGGAAGTGAAACCTTTGTTGGGCTCATCCTCTTTCCTCAGTATCAGAAAATAGAAATATAGTGAAAATGAATTGTCACAGAGGCAGACATATCTGTGTTTCGTGACATTTTCGCATTGGTTTTGTTTATACCCTGCAAATTCAGAACTGAATTAAATATTTTTTTTGAGGACTGAGCATGAAGGCTGTTGTAGGACTGTTTGTGATCCTAGCAGGAGTTTCATATGGTAAGAACATACCCAGAGATTACTATATTTTGAAAAATCTTAAGAAATGTCTTCAGATGCCTAAGTTGTTAAAATTATCTTGAGCAGTCTTAAGAAATGAAAAAGTTGGGTCTTCCTCATGTGTTTTCTTAATATGTTGGCTTCCCTCTACATTTATGCAGAAAATATAATAATGAGGCTTATATAGCATGTAGCAATTGCAATTACTATTGCATTTTTATACAATTGCAGTTATTATTGGCTTTTCTTCATTTAAGACAAACCTTAAATTAATACCTTAATAACTTATGATTTAGAGACAATATTCAGAATGCGAAAACAACAGATGTTGTCTCTATAGTTACATACTGATATAATGTTTCCTCTGACTTAAAATTATGTTGTATCCAGTAACATCTTCTGTAAGTATACATGATTATAACAAGAATTAAACAATGACAAAATAACATACATTAGAAATTGTATAAATGGTCTATTTTTCATCTTTATTTTCAGGCATGCTGACTTCCTGTGATGATACACAGAACAGCACCCTGTGTTACGGAGCTCTGGGAGGAACTTTCTACTACCAGATACCCACTAATGCAGAGAAATATGATGAATTAAAAATAGTAAAAAACCCTAAAGGGAAAACTATAGAAGTAGTCAAAATGAAAAACAACATTGTAAAGCTCTGTGAATACTTTAACAACAGGTCAATGTTCTTTGTAGGCAATGGGATATTTTTTATATCTCCTACAGAGAGGAATGATTCAGATGAGTATGAAATTAATGCATTTAATAAGCAAGGAATTAGTCTACTCAACAGACAACTACACCTGTTCATTGAAGGTTAGACATTATTGAAAGCCACCAAGAACAGTATGTGTTATTAAATATCAAAAGCAAGATATTCCCTAAACAAACAAAAGATATTCCCTAAACAAACCTGATGTAATGACATGTATTTGAACAACGGGTATATGACAAATAAGACAGCTATTATATTTATCATAACTACACTAAACTGATCTGCGCTGAGCAGTACTGTGCTGGACTGACTAATATAAAGTCATATCTTATGTAGCTTTCTATAATGGCTGTACTGATCCTCTGTAAGCACAGCTCATTTAATTCCTCCACAGCCCCAGTGTCCACTCCTGACCTGACCACTGTGTGTCTGACCGATGGAGAGATGAAGGTGTCCTGCTCCTCTGAGGGGGATCCTGTCCAGTTTAACTGGACTCTGGTTAGAGACCCACTGCTAGACACTGAGAGCACTGTTGGTAATGAGACAAACATCATAACTCTGAAGAAAGGCTGGTCTGGAATCCTCACCTGTCATGTCAGGAACCAAATCAGCATTGCTAACCACAGCAGACAGATATCACATTGTCCCGGTAAGATATGGTTATGTATAACTCATTAAACAGACACCAGAAACAATATGATTGATTAATGATAATAAGGATGATTATGATGATGATACATACTTATCAATGAAAATCTGTTAAGAGATATCTATCCATTTATGTACCAGGAGTCAATTCAATATGTATGTTATTTTTCTGTGTTTGAACCCACAGGGCTTAGACTGGCTAACTGCACCAAAAATGGGACAAGGATATTGGAGTGGGTAAATGCCACTGTCAGTACCCAGTGTCCTGAGTCTACAACAGTGAGCCCCACTACTGTGACAGACGCCTCCACCAGTAGAACTGTCACTGGTAAGGGCCCGGAGTTTGACTCCCCAATCACCACCCGACCCAGCAATCACACCCAGTGCCTGACTAACAGCACAAGTGCCATAGCTCATCCGAGCAAGTGGACTGTTAGTAAGTGATGCTGTTTCTTATGTCTGTTGTCATTAGCATTATGAAGATAACGTGGCAACTGGCATGATTCAGTGGTCATGTGGATGTGTCTACACTAGTCTGTCTCTGCTTCCCAGACCAACTACTGATGGTAGCAGGGTCTCTGGCAGGCATGCTGCTGGTCCTGGTGATCCTATTGGCATTGTACTGTTTCCAGAAGAAAAAGAAGCCTTCCAAGACATCAGGTTAGACAACATTTGGCTGCCGTTTCTCATGTCTCTCATGTAATAGAATTTGCCACGCCATTAATGCCAGTAAACAACTTAGATGTGATCTCTATCCGTCCCCACGTCTGTCACCCTCTCACACTTAGAATTGATCTCTATCTGTCCCCACGTCTGTCACCCTCTCACACTCTCTTTTTTCTCTTTCATTCTGCCTCCCTTCCGGGCTCTGTCTTTCTTTCTAACCCTCTCTCCCCAGACCTCGCTCTCTCTACAGCTAACGGTCCCAGCCAGGATGTGGAATATGCTGATATCAGGATACTGAAGCGAGACATGGGACAGGAGAAGAGGAAGGCACCGGTGGAGGTGGAGTATGGACAGGTGAAAGGCTCCAGAGCCCCCCACCCACCGGCGGAGGTGGAGTATGGACAGATTACAATATTAGATGGTCCCAGGAGGAAAGCAGACAACCCTGAGGAGGACTGTGTGCCAGTAACCAAAGGACAGTCTACACACATTATCAGAGAATGGGAGGGGTTAAAGAAACAATAAATACATCCGCTTTACATGGAGGCTCTGGAACACAATCATCTTTTTGCTTCATTATAAACATTTTATCTTTTTAGAGATTGTTCAGAGGAATTGTGGTTATTATTGTAATAATATTGCCTTAATAATCTATACATT
>JACXGK010011960.1:0-15111 GCA_016801125.1 Novumbra hubbsi
CACTAAGCAGGTCTACAGTCACACGCTAAGGGCCCTGTTTTATCAGAACCACTAAGCAGGTCTACAGTCACACGCTAAGGGCCCTGTTTTATCAGAACCACTGAGCAGGTTTATAGGATGGGCGGGGGAATGTTCTGAAGCACTCTATTTATTGATTTAAGGTTGGGTCCTGTTTAAAAAAAATGATTGCCCGTTTTAAGAAATGACGGGAATAATGTTTATGTGTTCTCATGCGGCGAGCCTGGTTAGTGGTTTGATTGAACAGGACAGCGCTTTAGTACTCGTCCTCTGAGGTTGCTGCTCTGGTCAACGGGCAGGTTCGTTGGGGGGTCATGTTCCACTTGAGGGAGGGAGGAGTGGCCAGTGGGAGCGGACGTACACTGCAGCATAACCAATGCAGAAGGGTCATTCATGAGGTCATGCATGGTTGGTTCTGTACGTCGGCTCCGTCGTTACGACCTTGAGTCCCTTGAGAAATGTAAAGGTCGAAGTTTCCGTGAGGTGGTTCTCATCGCGATGGATTTATGCTGTCCAAACTCTTTATAAGCAGCCTTTCTGATCGCGTCCTCACGTGATCTAGTGCCGTTTCTAATGCAGTGTTCCCCCACCTCCCCCTTACTTTAACCCCCCGCCCCTCCCACACACACACACACACACACACACGCACGGCTCAGCCTGTGGGCACATCCCACCTGGGGTGTCCCTAATTAAACGCTCCCCCTCCCCCTGTGCCGGTAAAACCGGGCCTGAGACAGGGCCTGCCAGAAAGACCCTCTGCCCACACACCCTTTTGTCCTAGGGGGCTAAATAAATTTGTCAACACATTTTCACTTTCCTTCCCAGTGAGTGGTCTTCGGCATTACATCAGGTTTGTCTGGAATGGGAAGGCCGCCTGCTAATCCTTGCTCAGGCAATCTCCGGCTATTTTTATTCTAATGGACCATTTTAGCCAGGGCTTAAGGAGCCCTCTGGAGGCCCTAGATCTGCAGGTCACAGCTATTCTAAGCAGCGGTCTGGGTAAATAGCCTGCATGCAGCTGCCCCTCCCGGCCCTGCGTTTTACACGTCCATGAAGGAACATCACCATTTATGGGGCATTAACAACTGTTTAAATACATGGAAACAAATGAGTACTGGCTGCAGTACTGGCTCAAACAAATGAGTACTGGCTGCAGTACTGGCTGAAAAACAAATGAGTACTGGCTGTGCACACACACACAGTATTGTTGCAATATTTAAAATTGATCCAGACACCGACAAGAAAAAAAAAGAGCTTTGCTTTTTCTTAAACTCAAAAAGCACAGTAAAGTTGAATATGATGTAGAAATATAAAACGCTGATACATTAAATGAATTAGAACGTAGCATGGAACCTCCCAACACCACAAAATCTTGCGTCATTTCCTCCGAATGTCCCGGACAGTTGCGCAAAAGCCCAATGTTGCGCCGGGCCAGCTGTCAGTCACCCGGGGAACAAAGACAGTAGCCGCTGCGACGTCTGCGATCCCCAAATTCTAAAAGGTGACTTTGTGTCCCTCTTGCCGCGTGACTGGTGGCCTGTCACGTCCGTCTGACCTCGCGGGCGGTGGGGTGGACACGGGGGGCTCGGGACAGTAACAGACCATGACACGAGTCACCCCGTCTCTCTAGGCAGGGGGAGGACAGACGTGATGATGATTGATGGATGCTACTCATTTATAGATCCCCGCGCACGCCGAGTTGAGAGCACAACATTTGGGGCTATTTAGCGGCCGGCTCCTGATCCTGTTGGAGGTTTGACCACCAAGGCCGAGCACGGACAGCCCGGCCCTCTGACGGCAGGGTGGGGGGGGGTACACACTGCAGTGTGCGGCTCTGGGCCGACCTGGAGCCCAACACACGAACTGACCCCGATGTTCTCGTTCATTGAACTGCCATGGCGCAAGATCCTACCGTGCTTATTCCGTCTTGGTTTACGGGTTTGTTTTGTTTTTTTTACGCGCTTGTACATTTGCAAGTTGACAATGCATTCCACACTGAATGATTCATTGAGCATTTTATACCAATTAGTATTTGCGTGTTAAACGATTCCATTGTTTTTCTAAATAATTTTCAGAACGTCACTCAGGAAGATGTCATGTCAGGCAGAGCAAGATGAGGAACAGGTTCATTGAAGAGGTTTGTTAGTCCACGTGAACCTCAGGTCCCCAGGTCCCCATGGTAGATGATGGGATGATATGAGGGCATCGCCTGCTCTACGTTAGCATTCAGATCGCTCTATGTACATATTTGCCAGCTCTTGTTAAGCAGCAAGAAGAGTGAAGGGGGAAAGGCGAGAAGGAAGTCTTCATCAGTGAAACAGTGGAACTCAAACTGAACTATGAATTGATTTGGACTGATTTGGAACGAGCACATCAAACTGTAATGCAACTGTAACTGTAACTGTAACTGTACGCTAATGCATGTAATGCATATAATGTGTATCTAAATTAAATTGGTCGGGAATATAAATATGACCATTGAGCCTTCCTTTAAAATAATATCTTAAACTCCAAAAGCATATCATAAGTGTATTTCTTTAGGCATTGTTTTCCACCTAAGAAAAAAAGTATCTGCTGTTGCATTATACAGTGCACAGATGCAGGTGTGAGATAGCAAGTACTTATTTGGTAACATTTCACTGATTGCTTCCTGAAATAATTGTGCAGCAACCACACTGTTTAATTCATGACATGACACTTTTAACATGGTAATTAGCAGCTGCTGGGAGACACAGGGGCCTCCAGTAGTTGTCAAAAACATCAATTTCACAAAATTCACATCAATCCTAATTTTATTCTACTGGAATTGAATTAAACATTACAATTACTAAATTATTATAATTCATGTTGTGGGTTTTAGCCGTGTCTTTGCCTAAACCCTTTCACGATCCCAATTATGATATTTAGAACAAATGTAAGCACCTTTTTAAAATAAAAGATTTGAACACGCAATGAGTCCTGTTGTTTAGATACGACTGTGATCAGCTAAGAGGAGATTTCATGTTCAATTGTGTTCCTGTTCAGGAAGAGGGAGAGATGGCAAATATGCAGAGAGTAGAATCAAAGTAAATCAAACCCACATGCATCCCTATTCTTGGTCGGACGGAAGTTAGTAGGACAAACCTAAAAACAATCAAACCAAACCAAAAGAAACGTTTTCTAGAACGGTTTAAGACACAGAGAGCAGATTTAAATAGAGGGAGAGAATGAACTGGGGAAAAGGAGGTAGCGAGGGAGAAGTGCACATTACTTTAGTCAGATAATCAGGATGGATTATCTGTGCTGTGCCAGCTACAGGGAAGCACTTACCCTGAAGTCCAGCTACAAGAGAGCAGGGTAAGAAGGAACAAACCAGAGAGACATAAAGACAGAGAACAGACACAGGGCCCTGCCCTGCCCCAGCCGGGCTGGCCCAGGGACACACACGGCGTGACAGAGGGAGGGAGGACAAGAAAGAATGAAAGCAAGTACGGAAGAAAGAGAGAGAGATAGCATACGGTGAGAAGAAAGATAGAGAAAGTGAGTCAGAAAACAGATATACAGGGACCAAGAAGAAGAGATACAGCAAAACCCGGCAAATGGTCTGACGTAACTTACATCCTATTCTGTAGATATAGATAGATATAGACATTTCTAGACAGAGGGGAGATCCCTTGAGACACATATAAAACAGGAAATACATGAAAACAACCTATTAAGTGATGATTGTGGTGAGAGAACGAGGAAACACCCCCACACTTATGTAGACAACTGATGTATTGGCCTGGGGTTACATGACCTACACCGTTACACGTCTCCATACTGGTAACACACACCATCCCACGCTTATGTAGACAACTGATGTATTGGCCTGGGGTTACATGACCTACACTGTTACACGTCTCCATACTGGTAACACACACCATCCCACGCTTATTTAGACAACTGATGTATTGGCCTGCGGTTACATGACCTACACCGTTACACGTCTCCATACTGGTAACACACACCATCCCACACTTATGTAGACAACTGATGTATTGGCCTGGGGTTACATGACCTACACCGTTACACGTCTCCATACTGGTAACACACACCATCCCACCAAATTCTATAAAAAAGCAGTCCAATGATCTGGATCTGGACAGGATTTCAAAAAGATGAACATAAAAGCAGTGTACATTGCTGTTTGCTGGGTGTTGTAGTTATTTCTGGGTATTAGAGTAAGAGCTTCGGTGTATGGCCTGGGTGTTGTGGTCCTTTCAGAGAACTACATGGTGTGGACTGGGTCTATTTGGAACAACTGGGCCGATACTTACAGAACTGGGAGATGGGCGCATCCAGCTGGGGTGCAGAGCCGGCTCTGTTGTTGAGTTTCTGGACCTGGGTTGGGGGGATGGGCTTGTGGGACTGGCCTGTGGCCCGGTACATGGCCTGGACCCAGAGGATGCGGTCCTGCTCGTCGTCACTGGCAAAGATCACAGTGTCACCCTCCTTCACTGCATTGAAGAAAGTCCTCCCACCATCCAGACCTAAGGGACAACCACTGTCAGCTCTGACTGAAGGGGGAGTGGGCCTGTGTTTAGGTACTTATGGATGTCATACAAAATGGGTCATTACTGTACCTGTCTGTCACTCTGTTGACCAGTCTGTCTACCTGGCTGTCACTCTGTTGACCAGTCGGTCTACTCGGACAATCAGACTGACAGACTGTGTCTGTGGCTCTGTCAGTCTGAATGTCAGACTTCCTGTGTGTGTGTGTGTAAATATCTGTCTCTATGTATGTATGTGTGCGTGCAGAAATACGTCTCTGCGTATGAACAGTGGGGAGAACAAGTATTTGATACACTGCCGATTTTGCAGGTTTTCCTACTTACAAAGCATTTAGAGGTCTGTAATTTTTATCATAGGTACACTAACTGTGAGGACCGGAATCTAAAACCAAAATTTAGTAATTACTAATTAATTAGCGTTTTATTGCATGACATAAGTATTTGATACATCAGAAAAGGAGTACTTAAATTTGGTACAGAAACCTTGCAATTACAGAGATCATACGTTTCCTGTAGTTCATGACCAGGTTTGCACACACTGCAGCAGGGATTTTGGCCCACTCCTCTATACAGACCTTCTCCAGATCCTTCAGGTTTCGGGGCTGTCGCTGGGCAATACAGACTTTCAGCTCCCTCCAAAGATATTCTATTGGGTTCAGGTCTGGAGACTGGCTAGGACACTCCAGGACCTTGGGATGCTTCTTATGGAGCCACTCCTTAGTTTCCCTGGCTGTGTGTTCCGGGTCGTTGTCATGCTGAAAGACCCAGCCACGACCCATCTTCAATGCTCTTACTGAGGTAAGGAGGTTGTTGGCCAAGATCTCGGGATACATGGCCCCATCCATCCTCCCCTCATTGTGGTGCAGTCGTCCTGTCCCCTTTGCAGCAAAGCATCCCCAAAGAATGATGTTTCCACCTCTCTGCTTCCCGGTTGGGATGGTGTTCTTGGGGTTGTACTCATCCTAATTCTTCCTCCAAACACAGCGAATGGAGTTTAGACCAAAAAGCTCTATTCTTGTCTCATTAGACCACATGACCTTCTCCCATTCCTCCTCTGGATCATCCAGATGGTCATTGGCAAACTTCAGATGGGCCTGTACATGCGCTGGCTTGAGCAGGGGGACCTTGTGTGCGCTGCAAGATTTTAATCCATGACGGCAGAGTGTGTTACTAATGGTTTTCTTTGAGACTGTGGTCCCAGCTCTCTTCAAGTCATTGACCAGGTCCTGCTGTGTAGTTCTGGGCTGAACCCTTACCTTCCTCATGATCATTGATGCACCACGAGGTGAGATCTTGCATGGGGTCCCAGACTGAGGGTGATTGACCGTCATCATGAACTTCTTCCATTTTCTAATAATTGCGCCAACAGTTGTTGCCTTCTCACCAAGCTGCTTGCCTATTGTCCTGTAGCCCATCCCAGCCTTGTGCAGGTCTACAATTGTATCCCTGCTGTCTTACACAGATCTCTGGTCTTGGCCATTGTGGAGAGGTTGGAGTCTGTTTGATTGAGTGTGTGGACAGATGTCTTTTCTACAGGTAACGAGTTCTGTTCACAGGTCTGTGAGAGCCGGAATTCTTACTGGTTGGTAGGTGATCAAATACTTATGTCATGCAATAAAATGCTAATTAATTACTTAAATGACAATGTGATTTTCTGGATTTTTGTTTTAGATTCCGTCTCTCACAGTTGAAGTATACCTATGATACAAATTACAGACCTCTACATGCTTTGTAAGTTGGAAAACCGGTGTATCAAATACTTGTTGTCCCCACTGTATATCTGTGTGTATGTTTGTGTGTAAATATCTGTCTCTATGTATGTATATCGGTGTGTATATATACAGTACCTGACTGAGGGTCTGTGTAGTCTACCGTGTAACCGTCCAATTGAAGAAGCTCCACAGGCTCTGCCTTCTTTTCTCTGTAGCTGCACATGGCAAAGGTATACTGGCTGACCTACACCACAGAGGCAGGAGACAGACATGTTATCAATGGTATACTGGCTGACCTACACCCCAGAGGCAGGTGACAGACATGTTATCAAAGGTATACAGGCTGACCTACACCCCAGAGGCAGGAGACAGACATGTTATCAAAGGTATACTGGCTGACCTACACCCCAGAGGCAGGAGACAGACATGTTATCAAAAGTATACTGGCTGACTTACACCCCAGAGGCAGGAGACAGACATGTTATCAAAGGTATACTGGCTGACCTACACCCCAGAGGCAGGAGAAAGACATGTTATCAAAGGTATACTGGCTGACCTACACCACAGAGGCAGGAGACAGACATCTTGTGTTATTATTCCAGCTGTTAATTACATGTTTCAAAAGACAGTGCATTTCACTAGGCCTTTCTTCCAAACAGCTGTACTGTAATCCTTGATCTCACACAGGGGACGTGTTGAGCTTCACCCCTTACTATGTAAAAGGGCTTTGGTTGACTAGAAATCCACCGATTACATCCAACCCAATGTTATCATTATCATTGCTATTGAACCAATGACCAGGCAAAGATTGAGACAGAATATTGGTCAATATACTCATGGGTAAACAAAGTGTGTTTGTGTGTGTAGGTGGTGTTGTTTGAGCGTAAGAGAACATGTGTATCCAAGGGAGTACGGAAGGCAGTAGGAGACATCTGTGTTGAACCTCTTATCAGTAATGTGTGAGTGTGTGGCCATACGGGGATAATGACATTCTAATAAGATGAATGAAGTGGTCAGACCGGGGGGGGGGGGGGGGGGGGGGGGGGGGGGGGGGGGGGGGGGGGGCATTCGAGGGTGGAGGGGCAGCCGGTCAAGGTGCTGTTGCCGAGGCCGTTGCCAGGGAGGGGCTGTGGTCCTGACTCTGTCACTCAGCGGGGACTGACGAGTGCGGGAGTGACACCCTGTCAGCAGAGACGCGAGCCGGACTGCTAGGTGCCAGTCATGCCACGGCAACCGGAGGAGCTCGGCCAATACCGCGCCACTGTCACCTCCGCTGCTGCAAGTGGCAGCTTTCACTGGGCTGCGGCCTGCCTCTGTGTGACAACAGAGATCCACTGCCAGGGCTCTGATGAGGCCCCTGGGTGGAGAGTGCCAGGCCGCCGGGCCTCCGACCGGCTCCATACCAACCCCTTGCCTTTGGGACGTCACTGGGGCAGAACAACCCACCCCCACCTCTCCTCGCTACCCCCCCACATCCATCCATGTCCTCCCGTCAGGATCTGACTGCTAAGGTTGGGACCTATCAGGGCCAGGCAAGGCAGAGACAGACACAAAGAAATAAAGACAGACAGCGAGATGGAGGCAAGACACAGAGAGAGTGAGAGAGAGGGAGAAAAAGACAGGGACAAAGACAGAGAGAGACAAACAGAGACAGACAGAAAGACAGACAAAGAGACAGAGAAGTACAGAGAGAAAGAAAGACAGAGATGAGACAGACAGATCCAGCGAGACAGAACAGGATGTAAAAGGCCTTGAGGCTGGCTGACCTCCTGTCAAACTGACGCTTAAATGATTCTAAATGACTCTGTTCCCTGATTACCCTACATGCTTTGCTCTTGTAAAAAACACAGTTGTTGTTGAGATTTCATAAACTGGATTAAGTGATGGTATTAGTGTCAGGCAGAGGGGCCAGAGATGTGATTAAACTGGCTGTTTTCCAATACGTCACTAAGGACATTCCGGGACATCATACCCCCCCCACCCACCAAAGTCGAACAGATCCACAGAGAACTTCTTAAGACTTGAGTCCTGAACCAGTGCATCTCAGCAGATTGAATGAAAGGGACCGAAAGAGGGAGAGAGCGAGAGAAAAAGAGATGGGGTGAGGGAGTGAACTGTGAGAAAAAGAAAAGAGAGAGTGAGCGACGGAGACAGACAGCGTGGAGGAGCCGAGAGTGAGGGTGGGGGGGGGGGGCTGCTGGCTGTCTCCGAGGGCTGCCTCCAGACCGCTGAATAATTACACTTCACTTTGCATCATAAACATTTGGTTTAGGGCTCCAATCTGTTCCGTTGAGCAGGGACACGTCGGGGCTAGAAACCAGCCAGCTAGCGCTACAGACGGGATCAACTCCACCTGAACTGAGGACAGGAGGGCGCTGGGCATCGTTCCACTCTCCACTCAGTCAAAACACCGTTTCACGGGTTAAGCCCGGCCCTTTCCGCCTCTCCTCCTCCGCTGGCTTCGGTAACAGGCTCTCCGTTGTGGCGGGTGTGGACGCGGCAGGGTTGACCAGCGGAGCCCTGACGACAGCCACCCCCCGTGGGACGCTCCACCCGGTCCCCGCGTTCTGTCTGGCGTATCCAGCGCGTCTACACCACGTCGGCTGTACACCTGTGGAATGCCGTTTCTTCGCTGCCCGAACGCTTCCTGGCTGATGCCAACGTCCGTCACGCGGCACAGTAACTGATCCACTCACTCCCGAGTAATTAACAACTCATGAATAATTCAACAGGAAACTAATCTCCCGCGACTGAAACAAATACCCCCCAGTGTAAGCTGTGCTATTTATGAGTATCATGGCAAATGTCAATCAAACAGTATTCAGAAAGAAACGGCGAGTGTGCGTGTGTGTGTGTGTGTGTGTGTGTGTGTGTGTGTGTGTGTGTGTGTGTGCGCGCCACATTTGGCATGCAGCGGATGGAAACTAGTTTTTGTGAGGTCAGTTCTGATGAGGAAGGTTGAACATCACAAAGTGTCGATGGTAAATCACATCCACATTCATTAAACCAGCTAACACAACAAACTAAGTAAAGACACAAGAGTTGTACTCCCTAATTGATGGATCATTTCTATTCCCATTCTAACTCCATTTATGCCATGTAGAATATCGAAGACGTGACATTATGGATCCACACCTAATAAAGGGTTTTCGGGCACGACAAAGACACAGGGGGGAGATACCATATAGATGGTAAAGACTAGAAAAGTATTGGCCAATTTCAATGGATAAAAGTACAAAAACATTTCATAAACCTCATTGAGCAATAGAGTATTGAACATCTTCAATACTTACACGTGACTTAACATAACCAAAACAGATGAGGCAAGAAAAAGAAAAGGAATAAGACAAATCATAATAAAACACAAGCATAAAGCACATGCAAGCTATCGGTCCATCTCAGAAAGACATGCAAGACATAAAACAGTAGACACACACAGGAGAACACTGCATACATTCTGTACAGGACACAAGCACATACAGACACACAGTCTATTGACCGGTATTTGTCACTTGCTGTATGTATAGCTGGGAGCGAGTCAGTGGAGCATTCCATCGGTCTTTTAGCTGCGAGTGCTGGGCCAGCCAGCGTACACTCTGGTTTGTCAATGGCCTGTCAACTCCTCGCTTTAAGACATCTCCTCTCAAACACGGAGGAGAAAGCATTCTGCTCCAGAATCAGGACCAACAGAAAATGGCTGCTGCCGCTACACAGCCCCTGACAAGAACTGGCTTAGACCTTTATCACCCAGTCGGCTAGGAGACACCATACAATGACTTGACAAATAAATAAAAGATTTGAATAACAAAGTATTACTCATGGGTTTGGTGTTGACCATTGATATTTAGTGGTATTATATTCTTACCTGCACCAAGACAAAGAATCTCTTCTTCCATCTCTTCCACACATTTTTACCAATAGCCCACAGATACCTGTGTGAGCAAAAACAATTGTTTATTTACAGTTTCGACAAAAGCTACTTTACAAAATCTAAGGTTGTCTTGCATCATTATTTAATGTTTAACAAGCTCATTTTCATTTCATGTCACAATGAGTAACATACTGTATACAACACATTAAGTGACGATAACTGGAAAAAAACTGCTCTGATGCCAGTTACAAAACGAGGTCTCTGCTGACCTCTTGTGGTGAAGAGTTGTTACTGCTAGCGTTTAACGCGGTTCCATTAGAGAGCCATCGTGGGTTGCATTACGATTAAAGTAGAAAATGATCTGTCATTTCAGTTTAACATTTAATTACCTAACATATACTTCTCATTTAGAGCAGAACATGGGTGGGTATTCTGTTAAACACCCAGCCAGTGTGTCCATACGCTCTGGTTGGTTTTGTCAAAGTTGTGTTGTCGTACGTCTTGTTGTAAAGACGTCCGATGATAAAGACAACGGGAGGCTTTTGGAAAAGAACATCTGAGGGTGAGGACCCCCAGCTCTGCCTATGTCCCCCGGCCTGTCCCCCCGGTTGGGCTGAACGGGCCCCGTCTTGCCTCCCTGTGCCTGCGGCGCCGGCAGTTGCGTTAGGGGCGCCGGGGCCTGTCGCACTGAATAAACCAGCGCTTGGGGAGCAGCGAGGGAGAGGCGCTGGGTCTCCATGCAGAGCGCCAGGTCCCACAGGCTCCGTACGGAGAGCATATGGAGAGGAGCGAGCGAGGGAGACAGGCGGAGCTCCTCCAAGCCCGGGCACTGGGAAGCGACTGGGCTTCCCCACAAAGCGGGACACGTGGCAGAGACCAGAGGGAGGAGGGAGTGGGGAGTGGGGAGGGGACATGCGAGCGGTGCTGTCATTAGCCGTTGGCCTAATCCCAATCACGATTTGATGTTTGATCTGGATTGAAGAGGCCGCCAATGTGGTTTGCTTCTGGATCACTGTCAATGACACGCAGTGAGAGAGACCTCCATGTTTGTATTAGTGTCAGGCGGTCCACAGCCCAGAAAATGGATCCTGCGTTCCACTCCAAACGAAGGCCGACTGAATGGTAGCTGTTCCTGAATGCCCGGGGTTGAAAGCAAAGAAGTATGGAAGAAGAGCACTTCTCCTTGAACAAACATTGGAGTACCCTGCTTGATGCACACGGACAGCAAGGGAGTCCCACAAGGACGTCCGGCTGGTGCCACAGTGGCCCATTGCATTGTGGAGTCACGCTCAAGGGACTGCTCGTGGCAGGATAGGTGATGGGAAGCTCTGTTGTAGCCATTAGCTGTCGCATTCTCCTGCTGCGTGTATGTTCTGGAATACTTCCTAGTTCAGTGAGTAGTAAAATAACAGATGGTCTGCTTTAGTTTACCAGTTCTGATCTCATCACGTTCTGGTCTTATGCACTACAGGGAGCCACCAGTAGAGGGCAGCACACTCTCGCCTTAGAACTGAGTTTTAAATCCAAGATTCTGCGTGGCGTAACTCACCCACAGTGCTTCATGTTTTGTGGCTTGTCCATACGAATGGCCAGTTTGATCTTCAGGTCACTGTCAGGGCAGCCTTTGGACACGGTCATCTTGTGCAGTTCCGACTGTTTGGGACTGTTGGGGGTCGGATGGAGCACCACCTAAGAGCAAAAAGACATGCACACTCTATGCATTACTCAGACAGACATGTGATTCAACACACACTATGCATTATGCAGACAGACCAGTATGTCATTCAACACAAGCTATGTATTATGCAGACAGACAGGTATGTCATTCAACACACGCTATGTATTATACAGACAGACAGGTATGTCATTCAACACACGCTATGCATTATGCAGACAGACAGGTATGTCATTCAACATACGCTATGCATTATGCAGACAGACACGTATGTGATTCAACACACGCTATGCATTATGCAGACAGACAGGTATGTCATTCAACACACGCTATGCATTATGCAGACAGACAGGTATGTGATTCAACACACGCTATGCATTACGCAGACAGACAGGTCTGTGATTCAACACACTCTATGCATTATGCAGACAGACACATATGTGAATCAACACATGCTATGTATTATGCAGACAGACAGGTATGTCATTCAACACACGCTATGCATTATGCAGACAGACAGGTATGTCATTCAACACACTCTATGCATTATGCAGACAGACACGTATGTGATTCAACACACGCTATGCATTAGGCAGACAGACAGGTATGTGATTCAACACACGCTATGCATTATGCAGACAGACACATACGTGATTCAACACACGCTATGCATTACACAGACAGACAGGTATGTGATTCAGCACACTCTATGCATTACGCAGACAGACAGGTATGTGATTCAACACACTCTATGCATTATGCAGACAGACAGGTATGTCATTCAACACACGCTATGCATTATGCAGACAGACAGGTATGTGATTCAACACACGCTATGCATTACGCAGACAGACACGTATGGTCATTCAACATAAGTGTATGTGATAATGCTGTTTATATTGGCATGCCAACAGTTTGCTATTAACCGTGCCTCTCTCAGACTCCAGGTGGATGGTGACTTACCCTGCCCAGCTCTTTGTCCTCCAAGGCCAGGACTCCTGTGCTCTCAGTAAACAGCTTCACCTTGACGGCAGGCAGGGGCTGTGTGGTGGTGAAGTCCCCTTGGGTCCCCCAGCTGAAAGCCACCAGATCACAGAGACCATTTAATAATCACACTCTGACTCCTGTCATAGAACACAGTGATAGGTTTTTGGTGTGTGTGTGTGTCAACACACGTGTATTGAGAAGACAGCACAAGGGTTACCTTTACAACTGGACGGCACAACCACCTCTCTACTCTACAACCCAGCATGCCTGGGGGACACACTTTAATCACCTGTAAACCTGCTCCAGGTTTTGAGATGTTCACCTGTGTCACTTCAGAATTAAATGATGAATCACCTTTCTATGTACTCTCATATCTCTAAATGAAATCCCAAAGAATATTCCACATGTGACTTTGTACTATAAACACAGCTGATGTTCTATATCCTCAGTGGGAGCATTAAAAGATCATCCAGAGAGGACGAGTCTGTCAGACGTGTGGATGGGGAGGGTGTGTGGAGGACAACGTGAAACACTGCGCAGGAAAAAAGTGCAACCATTTTTTAAATAGTGTTTTTCATCGTAAAAGATTGAGAGAATCTGGAGAAATCTCTCTAGGCAACGGCAAGGCAACATTAGATGATCGTGATATTTGGGCCCTCAGGACCCAAAGGTAAAAGAGGAGATGGGGTGTACACATTGTTGCATTCTGTACACAACATTACATTCTGTTTTGTAGTGTCACACATTTTTGGGGAACAGGGTTGTGCACAGAGGTCGAAAGCCATACTGGTAAAACATGACTAACAATGAATAAAACAAAATGCCATGCCAGCTTTTGGACGTCATTAAAGTGACAATGATTAAGTTGACTTGAACCTGGTAGTGAGCTACGCTATCATGGATTATGGTTCAAAGAGGACGATAACATGTTGTGTCGTTGAATGTCACACCTTCACTTATTTTTGTAAGAGATGTCTCTAATCTATTATTCCAATTGCGGGTCCATTGTTCAATGTTTAGATCCTGCAATTATTTAGAGAGCCAATAGGAACACAGAATTTGGCGTCTGAATCACAAATGAACGATATGAATAAATCATAAAAATGTGCTGAGCTAAAACAACAAAACTGGTCTCACTGTTAAATCAGTTATGGAATACATTATATAAAGACAGTAGGTAAAGATGCATGGATATAGATGATAGGACAGAAAAATACAGTAGATAGATATAGATGGGGTTTGGGCAGTTTCTCCCAATGCTGGTCCAGTGGACCCCAAATGTTGCCCTACCACTCACGCACCTGATTCAAATGTTGCCCCACCACTCACACACCTGATTCAAATGTTGCCCTACCACTCACACACCTGATTCAAATGTAGCCCTACCTCTCACACACCTGATTCAAATGTTGCCCTACCACTCACACACCTGATTCAAATGTTGCCCTAACACTCACACACCTGATTCAAATGTTGCCCTACCACTCACACACCTGATTCAAATGTTGCCCTACCACTCACACACCTGATTCAATTGTTGCACTACCACTCACACACCTGATTCAATTGTTGCCCTACCACTCACACACCTGATTCAATTGTTGCCCTACCATCAGGGTTCTGTTATTCTGGAGTTCAGGTTCAGTTTCTCCAGGGTTAGGGTTATGGTTGTAAATGTGTCAGAGCAGAGTCCACTCATGTTGACTCTGAAAATCCCAATGGACAAATCATTTATTAGAATGTATTCTTCTGGATTTATGCAACTGGAATAAAAATACTCCAGGTACTTCTAATTGTTTCATATTAATAGGCATGAATTTTCATACAATTTAATTTATCTTTGTAAAAGTAGCAGTCCAGTCCATAATTAATTTCACATCGCACCTGCAGATGGCAGTGTAAGAGCTTGCATCATTTTGGACTAGATTGATAACAGATGCTGTGCAAATTGATCACTGTTTGTGTTCGTCATGAAACCAGACGGTTCAAAGGATGGGTGCCGATTGGTTGAAAGCAATGGTACATCAGACTGTTTATCCCTGAGTTTATAATACCTGTGTTGGGCAGTGGTATATAAGAACACAGGGTAGCTCATCAGGATGTTTTCAAGTGCTTTTGCCCTTCTTTGCCTTTAGTGCATTTACATCCAGAAATGTTATAAAATGGGAGATACTATCGATCATTGGTGGAGTTCCTGATACCTTTCATCTTAGCTTGACCTCACAAATCCGCCACCCTATTATAGTGGATACAGTATGGGTTTTATAGTGGGTACAGTATGGGTTTTATAGTGGGTACAGTATGGGGTTTATAGTG
>JACXGK010011963.1:0-15104 GCA_016801125.1 Novumbra hubbsi
TCCCGTGGTTTCCAGGGCAGGTTGTTTGAACTGTATTCAGAATTTTAATGTACATAATCCCTGCCCATCAGCTGAGGATGCTAACAGTATTTCAGGTTTGTTATTTTGAATGTATCAGACAATAGCAATTTCCTGCCATATAAAATAATAATTAAAAAATTACTTCACAGATAATTCACCTTCTTAAAAATAAAATATTTTTTTCTACTATACCATTTGTTTTACCATAACTATTATACTCTACTTAATTTATTATATATCCCCCCCCTGCTCTCAGCCTGACTATGTGAATGGTTGACAAAGTTGAGTCCTTTATGTCCTATATGATCCCGTCTCAGTTCTTAGGCTAACATTGTTTGAGAGAAGTGACATTATGACATTCTTACCAAGAGATTACTGCTTCCGTTTCAATACCTGTATTTGCACTTCTTTCCCATAGTCCCCGGCGGCATCTCCCCAGAGTCTCTGACCTTTACTCCTCTAGAGGACATGATTTTCCTCAAGTGGGAGGAGCCAGTTGAACCCAACGGTCACATCACCCAATATGAGGTTTGGACTTTTTCGACTTAGATCACCTTTGTTAATGCATTTCATGCAAGATCCTATTATGACTTTATTGGGGAGTGCTTTCTGCAAAAGTGGTATGAATTGATTGTTTTAATGCCACAGTGTGATTAGATGGTCTAGAAAATGTATTTCACAGAACATTCCAAAAAATAAAAGGACATTGAAGAAGTCAATGTTTTAAATGGAGAAATACAGTTGGTTATATTTTACTGCGGCCCGTTGATGGAAGTAGTGAACTCAACACATCTGTTCGATGTCAAGAATAAAGACATAAGCTAAAACAGAATACATGAATTGGGTTATTTACAGCCTTTGTATGTGTGGTTGTCTATGGCGTTTAAAAAATGGTTATGTTAGGGTAGCGTTGTGAACAGAGCGTAAAGGTAGATCCAATTGCGCGACTTGAGTGAACAACTCCCGAGAGGATTCCACTGTCTGTTCCTGCTGTTAACGAGGTGGTAGGCAGTGTACTCCTATCGATGAGCCGGGCTCATTTAAGTCCAGGGGTATAGGTGGAGACCTATGTATATATATATATATATATACATAGGTCTCCACCTACAGCTTTTGAACTTAAATGAGCCCAGCTTTTGAACAGCTTTTGAACAATTTAAATAGACAATACAGTTTCAGAATGATCCCATGCATTACGCTGGATTCCAAGTCAGAATTACCAACCACCAATTTTCAATGACACATGTAAATCCTCAGAAAACAAAATAATTGAACTAACCAGAGTTCATTAGACTTCCTCCTCAAATGATTCACTGTCACAGAAATAATTGCAGTTTGATTCATTCTGGAGTTTTTATTTCATTTTTAATCTCACAACAGATCAGCTACCAGAGCATTGAGTCGTCTGACCCAGGCATCAATGTGCCAGGACCTAGGAGGACAGTGTCAAAGCTAAGGAATGAAACGTATCACATGTTTTCCAACCTTCATCCGGGCACCACTTTCCTAATCTCCGTCCGTGCCCGCACTGCAAAGGGCTTTGGCCAGACTGCCCTAACAGAGATCACTACTAACATCTCTGGTGAGCATCATGGTGTGTGTGTTTGTTCTCATCAGGAGACTTTGTCTAAAAGCTATATAATTAAATCTGTGTTAATTGATATTGCATATGACTATTATAATGAGTCCTCTGGGTGTCATGTGAATGATAATCATCATCAAATGTATTCCAAAGTATTTGGGGGAAAGATCACAATGACAACTGCATAAACTAATTAATAAAATGTCCTTGTATGGTCCTGCATAGTTTAAATAATGAATATAGTAGCTAGCTATAGTATGGTACACACAACAGTGCTATTATTACGGTCTGAATTATGTCTGCCAACCTCTGTTGCAAAACATCTCTGCTAAGAATACATGCACAACCTCTCCAATTCTCTCAAAAGGGGTTACACCTCATCAAATTACTGCATATAATACATACATCTCTTTATAGCGGTGCACTGCACAAAAGCGCAATGGAAATTGATTTTTTTTTATGTGTAAGTAAAGATGCACTGACAGTTGAAAGACATATTACTGAATTTGGAAATCCATCCCCTGGTCGTTCATTCAATTTTAATGATGAATGTTTGAGAACTGTCCTGTGATATGATGAATCTATATTTGAAATAATTTTTAGGAATCATGAACGCAGCATCCTCCAGTGTCACGGGTGTGGGGGATGTAGGAACCAAATGCAGACATTATAAAATAATAAGTGAGTTTATTTATAAACAAAACAAAAGAACACAAACTGACACAGTAAATCAAAGGCACTGAATCAAGCAGCTATAACATAAAACAATACAAACTCCAAAACGTGACAGGACTTACGTTGAACATAGTATCCACAATGAACCACACCAAGTGACAGAACAAAGGAACTTATATATGCACACACAAATCAACAGGTGACTAAAGGTGTCAAAAGTGTGCTTCAAAATAAAAGTGCTCCTACCGATACGTTACATCCAGACTGAAGAGGGGCCATATACATCTTCTTTTCAGCCCATATTTCAAAAGCCAGCATCCATGATGGTATGGGGATGCATTAGTACACATGGCATGGGTGACTTCACACCTGTGAAGGTGCCATGTTTGCTGAACAAAATATACAGGTTTTGGAGCAACATATGCTGCCATCCAGTTGACGTCTTTTTTAGGGAATATAAATAAATAAGCCATTTCATTCTTTCGTTCATTCTACCGGGGGCTAGGTGTCCGACCTTTAATAGCTAATGCTGAATACGTCCACTATTGCAAACATTTATCATATTTCGAATGGAGAACTCTTAAAGCATCTATATAATCTATAAATACACTAGGCTGGCTACAGAATAGACAAAGAATCTTTCTTCCTTTTGTTCACGCCACAGTTGTATACTGTAGCTCTATGGAATTGAGAACATTTTGCTCAAATGTACTGAACTTAAGAAAATAAAAACGTAACTGAAATATTTTTTTAACCCAAAAAATAGCAAGCAAGATTAACAACAAATATTTAATCGTATGCAAATACGAAATTCATTTAAATTTTTTGTATGGAAAAAAATATAAAAATGTGGTAAAAGTGTATGCTTAACTTAATAAATGGATACATGGATTTTTACATTCAACCTTAACATTTCTGACATTAAAAGTTAACATGTAAGTATAAACAAAGTTCCCTGATGGTTCATATAGCCAGAACCAATGCCAGCCACAGCCCTTTGGGGGCCCCCTTTCCCCTAGTGGTCCGGAGCTCACATGAATCTGGGGCCCCCTGGCGGATGGGGGCTTTAAGCGGATGTTTATGTTGCTTATGCCTTGGGCCGGCCCTGGCCAGAACTTTGTGTTTTTTGTAAATTCTAAGTATGCTTTCATCAAATTGGATCCAACAACATTACTATAGTGCTCTCCCATTCCTATTTATATACTTTTGAGCCCTTGCAGCCACTCAATGACTTACTAGGTGACGTCAATTAAGTCTGTAAGGGTTCAGGGCTTAGGGTTTAGGGGGGACATTAGGATTGGGCCCTTAAAGCTTTGTTGTTTATGTTTATGTATATGTTGCTGCATATAATTGATAGGAATGACTACTCTGTAGTTTTGTTTACAGTTCACAAGATCTCATAATATGTTCTATTTAAAATATACTTCATTGTGTTTATTGTTTTATTATAGTGATTCTACCACACATAAAAAAATATTATTACTAAGGCAGCATTTCATCCATATTGTCTGCAGCCTATATATTTCCTGATGAACTACAGAGAACACACTCTAAACGGTACCCAACACAGCTAATTATTAATTTATCTCCATTGAGCTTAGTCAAATAATACCCTTTCCAAAACCTGATCAACACCTTAAAGACCCCATTGACTCATGACACGCTTTAGTTTTTGTTACATTTTAATAAAATAAACCCACACTTATTGACTGCCTCGATCTAGCGTAAATTTTCCGTTTTTTATGCTATAATCATTGATTCCTCTGCAACAGCGATTGCTCCACCTCCCTAATTCACTAGAAATATTAAAGAGATTGCATGGCGAGGTAGGCATCTCATTGGAGGAATGCAGCTTTGGCCAAATTCTTTCAAATTAGTTCATTTTGAGAAAACGATGACATTGGGTTGTGGATATTAAAGATACAGTCACACAGTTTTACAAGAGTCAATGTGAAGCTCTTAGAAAAAGTAGAACCATACATTGTTAGTTGGTTTGTCCCCATAGGGAAATAATATATTTTTTTACCACTCTTACCATTTAGGATTGTACCTATAAACATTATATAATCTAAATGCTCCTCTTAGTGTCTTATAGGAACAGTTTAAGTAACCAATTACATATAATATTGTCTAGTATATACGCAGTATTATACTGGTGTTAGGGAACTCTTGGTTTACATGCCACATCAAACATCCAAGTCATTTTATACTGGTTTGCAATATTATAAGTCTCATTCACATTTGTATTTATCTTTTGTTAGAAATAATGAATCAAACAGTCAATCAAACTGTTTGTTTTAATAATGTTTCCTAAACCGTATGAGTTAACATGTATACGCAAAGCCCTGCTGTAAAAGATACCTTGGTCTCAGTCTGAGTTCCTTGTTGAAATGAAGGTATAATAATAACAAAAAATAAAACTGATGTTAAAGGATTTGCGGCTCTTTTTTTATATATCTTTGCGACAAACACTTTTGTAAGATGTTAACTGTATGTTTGTTTGTGTTTGTGTGAGATTTATTTAACCTTGATTTTAGTAGGTGGTATGTCAATGTTCAGCCATGTATGTGTTTTACAGTAGCTATTTCATTACTAGGTTTCTACATTTGTTTTATTTAACTCTTATGCTGTATCATTTCAGCTCCCATGTTTGATTATGGTGACATGCCGTCACCTCTGAGTGAAACTGAGAGCACTATCACAGTGCTGCTTCGCCCCGCACTGGGCAGAGGAGCACCTGTCAGGTGATAACACAACTCCAACATACAGAAACAAACAGAACTGTACACACTATTAACAAAATAATTTGCATCACGTTTATAATTAATACAGATTTGCATGTCAAATTTCAGTGCATATTATTTATCAAAGTCAAATTTGATAACATCTTTCAATGTTGACTGCCAATAATTGTTCTTATGCTTTGTCTACCCTCACCAGTGCATACCAGGTTGTGGTAGAGGAGGAGAGTGGCAAGAAGGTAAAGAGGGAACTTGGGGTTCAGGACTGTTACCCTCTGCCCATGTCCCTTGGGGAGGCCCATGCCAAGGGGAACTCCTACTATTTCACAGCTGAGCTGCCTCCCAGTAGCCTACCCATAGCCAGACCATTTACAGTGGGGGATAACCATACATACAACGGCTATTGGAACAACCCTTTGGACCCCCGCAAGAACTACCTTGTCTACTTACAGGCCATGAGCAACTTCAGAGGGGTGAGTGCAATGTTTGAAAAAGATAGATCTAAGCAGTTTGACTCAAGGGGGCATGGTATATGAACAATACAGCATGCATGCATATAACTCTTTGCTGTGGAATACTGGCCATACACCACATACACACTAATTGTAATGCAATTATTGGTTTTAGAAAATATCGTTTTTGTTCCACACCATTATCGTCCAGTGAATATAGGAGATCTCACAAACTACATGCCAAGCTTACCCTGTACCCTGTATAAACATGCACTTAGAAATGTCCTTGTTTTTGAAAGAAAATATATTTTTTGTCCATCATAATAACATCGATCAGAAATATAGTGTAGACAATGTTGTAAATAACTAATATAGCTGGACATTTTCCATAAAACATCTACATAGGCCCATTATCAGCAACCATCAGTCCGGTTTTCAAATTGTGTTTGCTAATCCAGCTTTATCATTAGTAATGGCTAATTAATCAGAAGATATTCTTCTGCAATTGTGATATCACCGCTAAAAACTGTTGTGCTGATTAAAGAGGCAATACACTGGCTCAAACCAAAATAGAATGAGTGGGAGTTACCAATGCACAACTCAGCAAGAGTACAAATACATTAGTGCCTTGTTTGAAAAACAGACACCTCACAGGTCTTCAACTGGCAGCTTCATTAAACAGCTTTGCAAAACATTAGGATATATACAGCGGGTGAAATAAGTATTGAACACGTCACAATTTTTCTCAGTAAATTTATATATTTTAGGTGCTATTTTATTTTATATTTTAGGTGCTATTGACATGACATTTTCACCAGATGTTGGTAACAACCCAAGTAATCCATACATACAAAGAAACCAAAACAAATAAGTTCTGAAATTAAGTTATGTGTAATAATGTGAAATGACACAGGGAAAAAGTATTAAACACACTTACTTATATTTATTTAATACTTTATACAAAAGCCATTGTTGGTAATGACAGCTTTAATAATTGTCCAACACTTGGATTTGACATCTAACATCCAGACCATGTCAGGGACAGGAATAACTTTTGTGCATTATTTCCAGCTAGTGAATCTATGATTAGCCGGAATTATTCTGAGAAAAAACAGAGAGACACTTGGGCTCTACTTTTCTTTTCCTTCTTTTTTACCATCTTCATCCCTTGTCTGATTCTTCATTGACTCTCAACCCTTCATTCTTTTCTCACTTTACTCCATGCTTCTCTCTTTTACTCCAAATCAGTAGTCATTAAACCCTGTGACTAATATGGAGCTCTGTAGAAATGCGATGTAAGCAGAATACAAACCCAGATCAAGCAGTGTCCATACTGTGTTGCTGTTGTCCCACTCATCTTAACATGCCCAGATAAAGCCTTACAAGTTTTAATCATGCTCCAAAGAAGCCCTGTTATTTGTCCAAACCGTTATTACAGGAACACCAGCTACTCGGCAGAGACAATTACTAATGCATAATTTGAGACAGATGCAGATGATAAGAGATTGCCGGTTAATTAATTGCCGGGTAAGGCGAGGGCCTGGCATTACCGGCAGAGGTTGTTGCGATGAGGGTCTAATGTAACTAAAAGATTCAGTAAAATATATTCTGAAAAATTCAAACTAATTACTTAAAATCATACAATGTGTTTTTCTGGATTTTTCTTTTTGATTTTTTAGATTCCGTCTCTCACAGTTAAAGTGTACCTATGATAAAAATTACAGACCTCTACATGCTTTATAAGTAGGAAAACCTGCAAAATCGGCAGGATATCAAATATTTGTTCTCCCCACAAGGCAGAAAGGGAAGTTGTGGAGATGGCATCCTCTGTAAACCTGTTTGGTCAATATGCAAACTGATATGGGTACAGAGTTGAAGGAAAGCAGTTTAAGGTGGGTCAAGACCAATCTTTCAAAGCACTTCATGATCGAGGGGATGAGTGCAATAGTTTGAAAGTCATTTAGGCTTGCACAGTTGAGTGCTTCGGAACAGGCACAATGATTGTGGTCTTGAAGCATGAAGGGACAACCGCTTGCACCAGTGACAAGGTAAAGTTGTCAGCCAGCTGCTTAGCACATACTCTGAGCATGCGCCCAGGAACACCATCAGGACCAGCACCCTTGCATGCGTTCACCCTTCTTAGTGCAGAAGTCACCTCCACGATGGACAGGCTGAGGGAGATGTCATCCAGGGGGAGCTCTATTTTAATGACTGGGTTTTTGTTGTCCCTGTCAAAAAGGGCATAAAGGTATTCAGCTCATTTGTGAAAGAGGCATCATGGCTGAGGGGGTAGGGAGCTTTGGCCAGTAGTCATCGATGGCTTGAATGCCCTGGCACATGCGTCAAGGGTCGGAGTTGTTGTTTAAATGCTTCTCAATTCTCAGTTTGTGTACGTGTTTGGCCATCTTGATGCCCCTTTTCAGGTTGGCCTGGATGAGCTGTAGGCCTCCATATCAACAGATCTGAAAGCAACGTCACGTGCCTTCAGCAGTAGTTGGACCTTTCTGTTCATCCAAGGCTTCTGGTTGAAGAATGTCTTTATTTGTTCATAGGGGGTGACATTGTTATTGCAGGTGTTGGTATATTGCAGAACCAAGGATGTACATGTCTCAATGTCAGTATGAATCAGGGGTGGCCTTAGTGGCAGGTTGAAACCAGCATTGTAATATTCCAATAAAGTCCAAAACCTCAGGCCACACTTTGACTGTCCTCATCGTTGGTTTCCCTCGCTTAATGATGGGAAGGGAGCATAAGCAGTGAAAGGTGATCAGACTGGCCAAGGTGGGGAGGGGTGGCTTTGTAAGCTTCTGAATGTTGGCATACACATGTGTTTTTTCACCTTTTGTGGGTCAGGATATTTTAAATGAATTTGTGAAAAACTGTTTTCAGGCTGGAGGGGTTGAAATCCCCATCAACAATCATAGCTGCATCGGGATAAGACGTTTGTTGTTTGCTGATGGCAGCCGACAGTTCTTTCGTTGCTAAACTCCAGAAGCAAGTAAAAGTAGCTGTAGCTTGTTATCAGATTTTCCAGATTGGTAGAGGAGCGACTCCCAATGAGGTTAGTGTTAGTACACCATGCTTTATTCACATAGATGCACAGACCACCACCCTTGTTCTCACCGGAGTCGAATGCCGTTTAATCAGCTCGGAAAACGTAGAAGCCGTCAAGACTGATACCGCGTGATCTGGCGTGTTATTGATGAGCCTTAATTCTTGATGATTCTCAGTCGTTTCTCGTCCATTTTGTTTGCCAGGAACTAATTGTTTGCGAGGAAAAGGCTAGGGAGAGATCTTTTTAGAATAAGCAATAATTCATATTTTTCCACAGCTCCCTTGCTTTATTCTATGACATACCAAAGGCATGCAAGTATACATGATACCGTAGCTTTTAATATCATGATTTTTCAGGAGGAACTAAGCATTATTTCAATGAACTGTAAGGGTACCAACAAATGTGTCCATGTCTGTAAGTGAGATGACAAGTAGACAGGAATGCAGGTCTGTTGTATTGCATTCTATAATCTAGAATGACACTTAGCGTTGCATAAAAAGAACTGTGAGCAAACCATGCACCTTCCATACATTGTAATTATCCCTAAAAGAGGAAATCATATTTTTTTGAACTGCAAAGAACTATTGACATCTTAAGTGGTTTCTTGTGGCCTTATTCCAAATGAACCCCTACGACTAATACTTTGTCCTTTCTGAGATTTGTGAGGATTCCACTGGTTTGTTATTTGGTAAATGTTACCTAGATGACAAGGTGAATCTATTTCCGGATGTGCATAGGTTCTAGGGATTAGGGATCCTTTTGGGAGTAGTTGTTTTGGGTGTATAGTCTGAGTCTAAGAAATCAGTCAGTGGATTTTAAAGAACTTTAAGTTTCAATTAAAAAAGGTAATTTAGCCACGGTTTGAGAAGAGGGCTACTGCACTTTTCCGGGTGGGGAGATTTGCATAATTGCCCCATAATGCCCGAGTTAGCTCAGCATCTGTAAATCTTAATATGATAATGCATCTCCTCATCAAGGTGGCGGGATGGAATTGGAGTATGGTCTTGTATCTCATTATGGATTTTTGACAAAGGTCCTTCTTCATAACACCAAGATGTCAACAGCTAGAATTCGATAGAAATTGATTCCTTTTCATATCAGCATATTGGTCCAGATTATTATAAGCAGTCATTTGCTTTCTGTAAATCTCCCTTTGTCACTTTAAACACTTCACCTCAGCTCTGTGTTTCAATATTGTTTGACATTCACTGTTGTCATAGCTTAATCAGTACCATTTTAGCTTATTGAATGTCTCAGTATTTATCTTTCACTCTAATATGCTGGTTCATGAAGATGTTAGGAAATGTTTCTCGCAGCCTAAAGGCCACAGAAAAAGTGCAACATTTCCACTTCTGATCTCTGTATTATCTATCTTTTACAGGAATCCAGACTAAACTGCGTACGAATAGCCCGCAAAGGTAATTCAACATTAATATTTTAATTGAAAAGAACAGTGACATTGCACTGATTTCCCCACATCTCTGAAGTTCTGTAGACTGCAGGCTTTATTGTAGCATGTTAACCTTACTTTCTAAATGCAACCTGAAGATGAAAATATGTCTTGGGTTTAGAGGGAAAAAATTTGCCCTAGTCTTTATGCAGAAATCTATTATAAGGAGTTTATTTTAAGGAATATGCAGTGGAATTTCTCAATGTTATTTTGTGATGAGCCATGACTCTGGTAAGCTTTCCTCTATGCCTTCATAGAAACGGGCAGCAAGCAGGGACAAAATAGAGGTCAGTGCTTTGTTTAGGGGGGCAACAATATCAAAGGCAGTTGCACTGTTCATATCAGACAGCTACATTACAAAGTGAGAGCGAAACATCTGAGTGCTTTTGACCCATGTGATCCAGAAGGGTCCCTTCACATCAAAAAGGCAGTCAAAGCTACCTGAGCCCCAATTTTAACAATGTTTCTCCCTACTCTCAGCCATTCACAGGTACTCAAAAGGAATGTGAAAAGGCCACGAAAGTTGACTCTGATTGCTAAATGCAGGACAGGCTTTCCCCTTCTTCTGTTGTTACAGTGCAAATATAATAATAGGTATCAAAGCACTTCAACAGTAAACAAAGACTTGATTGCAAATTGGCTTGAAATAGCATACTTTTTGGTGAAGGCCTCTTTTTGTAGCTGAATAATGAACACCAAGCTCTCCTGAAGCATGCAGCCAAAAGGCAAGGCCAGCCATTTAAGCTCTATGAAAGTGAAATAAAATAATTGAAATAATGCCAATTAACTCAAAGCCAATTTCAAAAAACGTAGATACAGTACTTGACTCAGGTAAGTATTTTAGTTTTCTCCGGTTCACTTCCGTGTCCCTGTTTTACGGACATTACTTTGAATCATATTCGCCAGCTTTATGTTTGGCTAAAATGATACTGTTGTACTTTGAAACGTAACATACCAATAAATATCTCTGCCAGAAATGGACAAAATGAGGTCACATACAGAAATACTTCTTGGGGTGATATAAACGTCACCAGTGTTTTGCGCAATTTTGCATAATTATTTTTTAATGTATGGGTTTCTGACTTCATAAGGCTATACATCCTAAAGGGAATATCTTCAGCTTGCTATAAAGATAAACACCTACTGTAGGTCAGGAATAAACCCTAAAAGGAATAGCTAGCCCTCATGCTGGCACTATAAATGTATCTGATAACATAGGGACAATTTCTGGAGTTAAAGACATTGGTCAAAACTGAGGATTGTGGAGCATTTCCACAACAACTCTTACCCTCGATCAGGGTAAAAGTTGAAAAGAGGGAAAATAAAAATGTTGGCTTACTAGCCAAGGTGGCTAGTAGAATTTTTGTTTTTTCAGCCAGATTTTTTACCAGCCAAAAAAACAAATTGCTTTTTAATATTGCAATTTGCTATTAGTAGTATTTAGCATGTCATCTTGATTTCGTATGTGATTCTCATTCAATAATTCCGTACTGTGCAGTAATAATGGTAGTAATATTAACCATATGCCTAAATGTTAGTTAAACTGTCTCAAAACTAAAGTATATCACATTAGAGTGAATAAATTCAGTGGTAGGCCTATTTGCCTTTAAATTCAAGAAATAATTTTTTATAAAATTCTTAGCTAAAAAGTATTTACAATACTACAGCGGCCAATTAGCTAAAACAATTAAACGAAATTAACAAGGTGGATATTGGGTACTAGGTCCTATTTTATATTATAAACATCTTAAATATAACTTACTCAACATCCACTTGAAATCCAATTAGGGTCTCGCTTTTTTGGCTATGGCGTGTGCCCTCCTTAAACTCCAACCATGTTCTTGGAACAATTTCATTATCGCTTTCATTCACAGAAGTTCCGTATTATTTTCAGTGGATGAGATGACGAGGGGGAACTCGCATATTAGGAGTGGGCTCGGCATGAAGGTATTTGTTTTTTCTTTTGTTGGGGGCTCCACTCCAGCAATAAATTGACACATGATGGCAGGGTAAGCATAAACTGTCAACATGTTAGCATACCTCAGGTTTTAGCTACTGTATTTACAAAAATGCTTTTTGATGACAAACGCAATTAATGTTACGTAGTACGCACTCCAACCGATTGAAGTGACAGCAAGTCAGCTTCTTTCTCTAGCGCGTGCATTAACTTATTTTTTCTACCCTCCTGTGTGGCGTGTAGTCTCCATAATTTACTCGCCAATGACAAAATGTACGCGCATTTGGTGGGTGGCGAGTGCTAATTTTGAACCCTGCCCTCGATGCATGTCGCAAGGCATTTAAGCCATCAATGATTACCGCCGAAAGCATCCTACTCCTTTCAGCCACTGATGTCTCCCTCACGAATGAGTTGAACACCTTCTATCCCCCCCGTGACAGGGACAACAAAGACCCAGCCATAAAATGTAAGCTTACCCCAGATATTGTCCCCCTCAGTCTGTTCATCGCGGAGGTGAATGCATGCAAGGTGGCTGGTCCTGTTGGTGTTCCCGGGGCATGTGCTCAGAGCATGTGCTGGGCAGCTGGCTGGGGTCTTTGTGGACATCTGGTCACTGTTCCAAGCGGTTGTCCCCACGTGCCTTAACACCACAATCATCGTGCCGGTGACGAAGCAGTCAACTGCATCATGCCTAAATTACTTTCGACTTGTTTCACTCACCCCACAATCATGAAATGCTTTGAAAGACTGATCTTGGCTCATCTTAAGTCCTGCCTCCCTCCAACTCTGGATCCACATCAGTTTGCCTTTTGCAAACTGACCCTCTGGACTGGTTACCAAAAACCATGACCTTGGGATCAGGCCCTCTCTTTGCAACTGGACTTTGGACTATCTTACCAACAGACCCCAGTCGGTCAGGTTGGACAACCTCTTCCACCCTGACCGTGAACACTGGTTTCCCACAGGGCTGTGTGCTTAGCCCAATCTTGTAGCTCCTCTTCACTTATGACTGCGTCCCTGTACACCATTGTCAAGTTTACGGATGACACCACAGCGGTTGGTCTGATCAGTGACAATGATGCATCAGCCTACAGAGAGGTAGTCAAGAACCTAGTGGCTTGGTGCGCAGATAACAACCTGGCCCTCAACACCAAGACGCCCAAAGAATCGATTGTGGATTACAGGAAGTCTAAAAGCTGTATCCATGCCCCATTTCTCCTTAATGGGACCACAGAGGAATGTGTTGTCAATTTCCTAGGTTTCCACATCTCCGGGGACCTCCCTGGTCGTTCAACACCTCAACCCTGGTAAAAAAGGCACACCAGCGCCTGAACTTTTAGGCCCACCTGTCTACTAACATCCTGGTAAACCTTTAGCGCTGCACAGTCAAGAGCATTCTGCACAGTCAAGAGCACTAACAGTTTTGTGTGCTCCGGGTGCTCTGCGGTCGACCGGAAGTCCCTGCAGCTGGTGGTGAACACCGCCCAGTGCATTATTGGTGTCCAGCTCCCTGCCATCAAAGACCTCCTGCCCAAGCGCCATCAAGCAAGCAGTACAGGACTCTTCATTCCCGCACCAGCAGGCTTAGGATCAGGCTTAGGTTTATTCCCAGCTACCCTGCTGAACTCTGACCCCACGCTAGTCTTACCTCCTCCACTACCTCTTGCTCTACATATTGCTACTATTTTCCATTTGCACAATGCATACTGTTTGTACCTTCTATTGCATATTTACACTTGGCCACCTAGTTTGCCATTTGCACAAATGCATTCCGTTTGTACTACCCTCTACATATTACCACTTTGTTACATTGTTAAATTGCGCACTTGCACATTACTTATCTATGCCAATTGAAAATCCATACATTGCGCTTCATTTAATTCTGTAGGCTCATCCATTGGAGCATTGTAGACTCACTGCCCTTTATTCCATTCTTGCTCTGCTCTATTTTACCACTTCTGGTTGAATGCAAACTGCATTTCGATGTTCTGTACTTGTACTGTTTAAGGATAATAAAGTTGAATCTAATTTAAATGTGGCAGTTTACGAAGTTACATGGTAGGGTTGCTGAGTACTCAAGCGCATAGTGCAACCCTCTGCTGACTCAATAACCGCAGAATTCCAAACATCCTCTGGCATTAACATTGGCACTAAAACTGTCCACAGGGAGCTCCATGGCATGGGTTTTGTTGTGGATGAATATCTGATTTGATGTATTAATTGATCATACACTGTATAAGTCTAATTCAGTGTTGCATTCAAGAAGACACATTTTATAGAGCAAGAGGAATGTTGGGGTCATAAAGCTTGATCAGAGGATCTGGTCTTTTTTATGATTAGCGACACCTGTCTGTGTGCTAAATCCTGTGGCCCTTTGACCATCTGTTAAGGTGGCCATTCTATTGTGACACTTCTCCACCTCTGGGAGGAAGTTGGGAGCTATTATGGCACCCGGATAAACACAGGATAAAGAGAAGATACAGATGGGTCCAGGAAGGGAACATTGTTTTGATACACTCCTAGACTGAATTATATGGAATGGATATGCAAATAACTTGTCTCCACCCTGAAATCCTCTGTTGATTTTGTATGTTTGCCCACTGACAAAGTATGATCAGTCTATAATGTTAATGGTAGGTTTATTTAAACAGTGAGTCAGAATAACAAAACAAATCCATAACAACGCATTTCTAATAAGTTATACATTGATATAACTCAGAGAATGAGAAAACTGTTCTCTATCTGGCAGTCAGATGGACGAGTCTGGGCTTGGCGAATGCCAGGAGAACATTACCTACATGACTGCATTGTGCAACTGCAATGATTGGTGGAGGGGAGATCATGCTATGAGGTTGTTTTTTGGGATTGGCCTAGGTCTCTTAGTTCCACTGAATGGAAATGTTAATGCTTCAGCTTACCAAGACATTTTGCAGAATTCTATGCTTACAACTTTGTGGGAACTGTTGGGGAAGTGTCATGCCCTGGCTGCGAGCCCCTGGCCATTTCAGGGCAAGACTTTTTGTGAGGCCTCTAGCCCTCTTCATGCCATTGTGGGCTCCCCAGTCAGAGCAGCTGCATTCAGTTGACTCTGATTGGGGAGCCTACTTAGGTTCATTTCTAGCCACACCCGGGGTGGTTTATTGTTTGTGCTTGTCTCAACAGCTCACGGTT
>JACXGK010011964.1:0-14939 GCA_016801125.1 Novumbra hubbsi
ACTTTGTCTGGAGAGGTGTTTGATGGATCCCAGGAGGAATCTCTGAGTCTTATTATTATGGGACGTTCTGGTAGTTTGGGTCTTTACTCGGGTATTGTCTGCTGTTAGGTGTTGTCTGTTATGCTTAGAATAACTTCAAAATGGCAAAGTAACCCCTTCCAAGCACATGGGCATCAATAGTATTTATTATTGACCCAGGTCATATTTTTATGAAAGGATGACCTTTACATGTTTCCCTTTGCCCATGATAGACATTTTTGTAATTTTATTTGATTGTAAAGGTAAGGAGTTAATAAAAGTTAAGTTTTCCATTAAGGTAACCATTTATTTGAATTAAAAATATTGATTTGTTAAATTGGGTTACCCTTATCAAGGAATGTGTTTTGTGATTTTACTGAAATAAATGTGTCCAAAAATTCTATAAAACAAGTGACAACTTTCAAGAAGATTAAGTTACTTTTTCACATGACTACCTGGAGAGGGGGTTGAGGGGTCTGATAGGAGAATGAGGTGAAAGGTATGTGTGCACGCATTTTTGCGTATGAGTGACAGTAACAGATCCCGCTGTACCACTCGGAGTTCATTCAGAGAGGTTTACCGGAGATCCTGCACGCGGCAAGGCAACGCGGATAGAATGAGTGGAAGAGTTGGGGACCTCAATCCTAAACAAGCAGAAATTTTAGCCGAGGTAAATCATGTACTAATGTAAATCAGTCTTCGTAGATCTGTCATAACGGATGTATATTCCTAGACTTGTTCCACCCCCCCCGAACACACACACAAAAAATAAGTATTTTGTTGTCTCGTGATGCTAGTTTCGAGAACGAATTGAGGACATTCTTCCAGACTTACCCGCCCAGCATGATCACTACCTACTCCGCTGGCTTCGAGGTAAGGCAGAGACTGTTTAGCACTGAACCCGTTGAACATGTCAATATGAAATTGGAATAATAGCCCATAACAATTATATTAATACAATTACATTTTAATCATATTAATCGCGGTGAGTACAAAAAGACTGCAAAAGATATTCTCTGATACAATGTCTGAGTCATAATAGGAGTTATATTATGAAACATCTCAGCACGCGCTCACCTCACTCGTTTCAAAGTTAAACGGTTTTGAATATTGTAACAGGTGCCTTGCATGCCGCTATTCAAGCCTAGTCACGGTCCAATATACTACATATAATATAATGTATACAATATAATACTAAATCAGAAACGTTTTACATGTACACACGTTAATCTTATAGACATTCAGGTTTGTGTAACTACACCTCGATCTTGGACGGTTTTCGCTTCAAGTGCGGTTCCTACTCCTGGTGCCAGTTAAATTAATTATATATCTGGATTTCTCTATAATACAGAATTGAATGGATAGAAATATTATTTGTAGAATAGACCAATCATTGACTTAGATGGAACTTGCGGTAAGTAGATTAGTTATATTAATATCTGCATGTAATCCTACCCAACAGGCAAAATACATGTAGATGACTTTTTGACTGTGTTTTCGATCTGGTTCTAGAAGTACAAATACGTCCAGGCCCCTCAAATCTGGACCCTAAAGCCAGTACCACTTCATTTTCTCATTTAATTCCTCTTAATCAGAGATTATTTAGATTTGGGACACAGGTAGGGTACAATTAATGATGAGGTACAACAGAAAACCAGCAGGCTCTGGACCTTGTAAGGTAAAAGTGGAATACCCCTAGTCAAGGGGCACCCAAGGGGCACCCAAGCAGCCTGACCAATAGGAGTGTACCGTGAACCCGCCTCCTTCCCCTCTGCCCACACTGAGCATGTTTACTCAGTCAGGGGTGGGTTAGTGCCCAATGTGGATTCAACGTCAGATCCTTTCCATATCTTGGTCTAGATTATAGAAACACATGTTTTAAACAGAAAACAGTAGACATGTACTTTCATTTCATGCTTGTGTTTTCTTATACTGGACAGACCAAGGCCAAGGCCAAATAACTGAGCACTTGAATGTCTATTGCTCTGTAAAGCAAAGGGATTCCCTTGTTCAATTAAATAGTATCTCAGTGTGTGTTGGGCAATAGGTCCGGCTCCTGTACCCACAGAAGGCTAGCCAGGCAGTTGGAAACTAATCCTATAATTGGCATTGGATTATAAACCACAGGGGTCAGATTATTGCAGATAGGATAGTGTCAGTATACTGTCTGTACACAGGTCTCTTAGAACAATGGGATTAATCAGACAGATCTTGTAGCAGCTGCTTTGGATTGTTTGGGGGTTTTAAAAAATATCATGAAAATATTACAGCAACATATAATAAATTGAAGTAAATTTCATGGTAGAACATGTTGGGATTCTTAGGAAAGTGGAAATGTTTCTCAGAAACCTGTGTGTGAAGGTTCCGCTGGTTCAAATGTTGAACCTTTAAGGGTTGTGAGGGGGTCAATTGTAATTTTAAGCTTTTCAATAATATATGTTCTTGTGGTAGCCTTGTTTCTGACTACTTGATTGATTATATGTCATTACTGTTTGTCATGTTGAGTATATACAATTTCTTCCTCAAATTTTTCATTGTGTTATATATTGTGATTTAATATTAACAATATTAGATATGCAGGTAACAGTGCCTAAACATCTACTCACCTCAACATTCACATTTTGCTGTCTCAGTGTAAACATTTTTTTTCATATTTATCTACACACAACACTTCTCCCTTGTTAGCAGAATTTTGTTAATTTTTTTTAAATTAAATTATTTTTTAAAAATACAAAACTGAAATATCTGAATTCATATTCAGCCCTTCACCCCTTGTAATAGCAATCCTATATTAACTCAGATGACAACAAACCCTTTTAAATTCCCACACCCAATAATTTTTGTTCCACCTTTGTTAACTTATATTGACTCATATAATGGAAGGAAGCCAAGTCATCCAATTAGGATATTTCAGTTTTGTATTTTCCTGAATGCATATGAAACTCTGAGGTCTGACACAGTGACAATATTCAAGAAGGAGAAGACTTTCTATAGGTTCTGGTTGTATAGCAATAATGTTTTAATATGCACTTAGTTCTTAGACAGGTTCTGTAATACTTGCTGTTTCAAATTTAACATGCAACAGACATGGGTGTTGTTAGGTGGGCCTCTTATGTGCATGGATGTTGACTTTCACCAGGGGCAAAAGTTCAAGGCACAAAGAATCAATGTGTGTGGATGTTTGAATCGATTTGTGTGAACATTCAGATCAATATTTGTGTTGTCCCTCCACCAGTGTTTCTCAGACTTTTACATAACAGAGATGATTTACGTTATTCAACTGTCTCCTTTGTACCTGTACAGTACGTGCACGTTTATAAGTAGCAACCAACATAGGCAAGGCCATGCCAGTATTTTGATTCGTACTTTATATTTGAGATATATTTGCCGAAATGTTCAAAGGGGTGGCTTTTTCTGAGAGCATTTGTTCTTAGTATGTGTTCCTGATCCTTGGTATCTGTTGTCTACTCTTCTAGACTGCCCTTATCTTCTCAACCCACAGGGTTTTCAACTGGGTTCAGGTCCTGAGATCAATCCAACTGGCTGTTACAAAATGTTGATTTTCTGGTCTTGGGTTTTGATTGGTGCTCACTATTGCTGCCTTGCTGGGTGGTGCTAAAATATTAACAACCAGGTTTCCAATCGTTTTCACCCTCATTTTGAATGAATTACGTTAGGTACATTGACATTTTGTTATGTTTTAATTTTTTATGACATTAACACTCAATTAATCTAAGTTCAATCCCCACACATCAGTGTTTGTTAGAGACACCTTTTATTACACTAAGGTAGGTAGGTGTAGTATGTACCCTTTTGGTAAGAACTGGTAAGAACTGTATGTACCAGCTTGGTACACAGTGTTGATTTTTGTCCTATTCTTCTTGGATTTTTAGCCCATTCTTTTCCTTCTTTACTCTACTCCCAGTAACTGAACTATTTAGCTCCTTCAAAATGATGAACCTCTTCTCACAAGTTTTTGTTTGAGCACTGCCCTTGGAGTTGCACAGGTAAAATAATGATTCAGGGATAGAGGCTTCTTCAATGTTTATTCAGCATGTCTCCAGATGTAACAATCACAGCTCTCACCAGTGTTTCTCTCTCTGTGTTGTGGTACATCTTCCACTTAGTTATTGAACTGTTCCCACTGGGATTTCTATTATTTTGTATCCGTTTCCTAGTCTATGCTTTTATTACTTTATCTCTGACTTCTGTACAATTATCTTTGTGACAGCAACTTAATATATTATTTTAGATTTACTACACTATAATATTATTATAATGAACGATGGACCTGTTTTTGGAGTGCAGTGCAATTCAGAGTATATAGACATAATGTTATAATAAATGTCTATATATTTGCTTAAATTATTTTCTTATTCTGTGTCATGACAAGAGTGTTTTTCGCTTTCTATCTTTTCAGCCCGCAGTTTCAGTGTTCAAAAAGCGGAGGCGATGCTTCGGAAGGTAAAGTCTTACAGGTCTTTTTGCTCAAGTTCAAGCTATGCAGTCCATATCTTCCTAAAACATGGGAACTATGGGACTGAGACTGTAACTGAAAAAACACAGGAGGTTATGTACCCCGAGGCCAAGAGGTGGCTGTGCTCAGCTGATTCACATCATGTGTGTAAACGCCCAATGATGCAGTAGGGTGCATTTAACTTACACACAAAAGGAAAAGACATCTATCCTCGTCGTTATCTGTTTTGGTTATCTTTCCGGTTGCTTCTCTCTGCAGGGAGATAGGATATCACTTTTCTTGTTGGCCTCCATGACTAAATCCCCGGAATGCCCAGCCTGGCCAAGTTTTGGTGACTGTGCTCGTTCACTCACCTTTCTTCATATCAACCGTTGCTATGCCAGTGGACTAAAACATATGACATTGCAAAGCTATAAGAGACTGCTTAAAGCATTATAGCATTAAAGATTATGATGAATAAATCAAGGCAACATATTTTAAAGTGAATATCAAGTTATTTTTAATCTTACATAATGTGGAATATGAATAAACACAACCTAATAGCTTGGAACTTTGAACAAAAGGGCCCATGCATATCATGGAACATAAGAACAGCGCGGTTGGAAGCAGTGCACTCTGGGATGAAAGTGAATCAGGAGGCTTATTCAGATACTTTTCATTATTACCTCCCAACACAAGTGTCTGTGTTTGTTTCCTTCTGTTTAAAGTTCACTGCTAAAAGACAATACATGAAAGCCTCTATTTCTCTCCAATAGCATCTGGAATTCAGAAAACGCATGAAAGCAGACACCATCATTGAAGACTGGAAACCTCCTGAGGTGCGTGTACAATTCTGTCTGTCTGTATGTATGTCTGGTGGTAGTCTGTATGTCTGGTGGCAGTCTATATGTCTATCTGTCTGTATATCTGGTGGCAGTCTATCTGTCTGTATGTCTGGTGGCAGTCTATATGTCTATCTGTCTGTATGTCTGGTGGCAGTCTATATGTCTCTGTCTGTATGTCTATCTGTCTGTATGTCTGGTGGCAGTCTATATGTCTATCTGTCTGTATGTCTGGTGGCAGTCTATCTGTCTGTATGTCTATTGGCAGTCTATATGTCTATCTGTCTGTATGTCTGGTGGCAGTCTATATGTCTATCTGTCTGTATGTCTGGTGGCAGTCTATATGTCTATCTGTCTGTATGTCTGGTGGCAGTCTATATGTCTATCTGTCTGTATGTCTATCTGTCTGTATGTCTGGTGTCAGTCTATATGTCTATCTGTCTGTATGTCTGGTGGCAGTCTATCTGTCTGTATGTCTAGTGGCAGTCTATATGTCTATCTGTCTGTATGTCTGGTGGCAGTCTATATGTCTATCTGTCTGTATGTCTGGTGGCAGTTGGGCATCACCTGCAGCATTAGGACTAATAGGATTACACTGTGTACCTAGAAAAGCTACAATTTATGTGGGAATTGTAAAGTGTGGTTGCAGCCGCACCAGCGGTATCTGGCAATAAGTTAACACAGATATTCTCCCAGTACTTAGCTAGCCATCTCCCGAATACAAACAAAACGATATGTCCCATTAGATAGCTAGCTAACTACCTATGCATAAAAAGGACTAAATAGCAGGCCAAAAAGGTAGCAAAATAACTTCAGCCTTACCTTTAACAAAGTAAGTCCCATGGTCGAATTCAGTGTCATTACTTGTAAACCTCGGAACCGGCACCTATTTGCATGGCGGCATTCTACAAGGTTTGACTAACGTAAGTTGCTAGGTAAACGGCGTTCAGAGTGCCACCCATCGTTCAGTGTAGATATGTTTTTGCCACAAAAACGTGAGTATTTCCTAAACCTTGCAACTAAACCTTCCTCGAAACAATAGCAACGCAATCGGAAACGAGACACACATTTTCATACCTGTCATGTCTCCGTAATGCAAGAACTGTAGGAGGAGTTAGGGTAATAATAAATAAATATATATATGTGCGACTATAATAGTGGGGGCAACCTTATTAATAATAACAGCGCAGATGTTAAAGGAAACTACAGGTTCTCTAGCGCTGTCAGAAGTTCATCTGGGTTTTTAAATCGTTGTGTAAGTCCTACAGTGTTACTGTGTCGTGTGGTTTGACAGGTGATTGAGCGGTATGTGTCTGGAGGTATGTGTGGGTATGACCTTGATGGTAGTCCCATCTGGTATGACATCATCGGGCCCTTGGACCCCAAGGGTCTTATGCTGTCTTGCACGAAGCAGGACTTCCTGCGGACTAAGATCCGCCATACAGAGCTGCTTCGTCTTGAGTGCCAGAAACAGACAGAGAAGGTAAGCTCTATACGATATATGTTGTTTAAATGTGCATTGTTTACCAGATTTCTTTCACACCTAATATCATAAAGTCCAATTTGTAATTATGCCTTGATTCAGGGGACACAGAACTTGTTTACACGGTTACTAAAACACTCTAGCAAAGCATGGATGTCTTCATTAGGGGAGGGCTTGGTTAAAAATGATTAACCATCGCTTTTTATTCAAAACAATTTTTTTATAGAAATGATATATGATATTTTACACATCCCATCTATAGTATTCAAACTCTTAGACTTCCACATTCTATTGTGTTACAACATGAAATGAAAACTGCCGCTGATCAACACGAAAAATTCAAGTCTCCAAATTGTTCTAAATTAATTCAGTCAATATCCAGTTGATGCATATTTGCATTACTTGACACAGCAATGTTCATGGACATGAAATGTGGCCACATGTCTTCATTTAGATGAATAACCAATAACATTCTGTTATTTTAGAAGGTCAAAGAGGTGACCTCTGATGGACACCACTCTTAACAACTGTGTACCCCCACCTCCTCAGTTAGGGAAAAGTGTGGAGATGGTAACGCTGATATATGACTGCGAGGGGCTAGGTCTCAAACACCTGTGGAAGCCTGCATTGGAGGCCTATGGAGAGGTGAGGTTAGAAGGTACAGTCTATACAGTGTGGATTTATTGTATATGGGACAGAATGTTGTCACTAGACATTGAAACAAAAACAAACAGAGTACTTTGAAAAACCCCTTTTTTAAATCAGTGATCCCTTTCAGAATCAGACCTCATCTCAGGTGAAACAAAAATAGTACAATAAGATTATATTGTACAACCCCGTTTCTGGGATCTGGGATGCATTTCTTATACCCAATTATGTTACACACCTGCTTCGTCAATTAGCCTATTAAGTTGTGAGATGTTCCACTTGGCATTACACAACTATTCCAGTCTTTTGTTGCGCCTGTCTCAGCTTTTTGGAAATGCGTTATTGGCATCAAATTAAAAGTGGGCGTGCATTTTTCAAGATTTCTCAGTTTCAACATTTGTCTTTGTACAATTTATATTGAATAAGGTTTCTATGATTTGCACATCTGTTTTTATTTACATTTTATTATTTTATTTTATTAAAAAACCTTTTCCTCTGATGCCTTGGCCAAATTGGTTTAAATTGTTGTGGTTGTTTTTAGTAATAATCCTCCCCCCAATTACTTTTTGAGAACTACTGATCCACAGTTTTCTCTGCCTGTCTGTCTGTCCACCTGTCTGTCTGTCCATCTGACTGTCTGTCTGACTGTCTAACTATCCCTCTCTATGATACCACTGTAGATCCTTACAATGTTTGAGGAGAACTATCCCGAAGGACTCAAGAGGGTGTTTCTCATCAAGGGTGAGTCACCTAGATTCCACACATTAGATGGTGTATCTGTGTATGTGTGTGTGTGTGCCCATTTGTGTCTGTAGTGTGTGTACAGTTTCTTTGTCCCACAGCTCCTAAGCTGTTTCCGATGGCCTACAACCTGATCAAACACTTCCTGAGCGAAGAGACACGTCGCAAGATCTGCATTCTGGGATGTGAGTATTATCTGATCGCAGACATACACACATACCTTGCACAGCTCATTTAGGATTCTGAAAAAACACTATTAAGGGATTTCACATTCTGTTTCTGACAAGCACTCCCACAAAATTATGCAGCCACTGCAAAGCTTGAAAAACCTAACCTAACACACCTATGTGTTAGCCCCACATTCCTGGCCAGAGAAACTTTGCAGAGCCAAACAAAAACGAATTGAAGTCTATTTGCAATATGGCCATTAAGAAATACTTCAAAACAACAATGCAAAGGGATTCACTTCGTGGCCTAGAAAACACATTATCTCTCTGTCCTGTCTGTGTTGTGTTGTGCTGTCACTGCTTGCCACTAGAGGGGGCCAAATCTACAGCTATAATAGAAACATCCCTCCCTCTCGCTCGCTCATCCTCTACCTTTATCTCTCTGTGTCTGTAGCTAACTGGCAAGAGGAGTTGCATAAGTACATTGACCCGGGGCAGCTCCCGGTTGTGTACGGCGGAACTCTGACTGACCCCGATGGCAACCCACACTGTCGCACCATGGTGAGAGACAGAACACAGAGACACAGAGGGGGGGGGGACAATAGAGGGAGGAGCTAGCACATCATCCGTGACATTGTTAAGAAATACATTGCTGCCGTGTGTGTACCAATGTGTCAGATAAACTATGGCGGCAGTGTGCCTAGTTCCTACTACGTTCAGAACAACGGGGTCACGGTTCAGTACAGCCACAGCCTGACCATTAGCAGAGGCTCCGCCCTCACACTGGAGTATGACATCACCGCCCCCTGCAGCATCCTCAGGTAACCGACCTAAATGTTCCTCCTTACAACGTACCCCATGAACGTGGCCGTACCCCTTCTCCCCAAGCTGTCCCCTGACTCCTCTGTGATGTCTTTCCTGCTGATGTAGCCGGTCCACCGATTTTAGATGAGCGGAGAAGCAGCCCCGTCCGGGTAAAGGTTTTACCTGCCCTCTTCTCTCGCCTCCTCCCACCTTTAGGTGGCAGTTTGCCAGTGATGGGGCAGACATAGGCTTTGGGGTGTTCATGCGGACCCGGTCGGGGGTCGGGGGTCAGGAGGTGGGGGAGATGCTGCAGGTGTTGCCCAGTGAACGCTACAACTCTCACATGGTCCCGGAGGATCGCACACTCACCTGCACCGAGTCTGGAACCTGTGAGCGCGCACACACACACACACACTGTGACACAACGATACACACAGAGATATACACGTACAGATTCAAACAGACAGGGCCATGTGTAAATAGACTCCATCCAAAGCTACAGATGCTTAGGTAACACAGTCTAATTGTGTGTTGTGTTTTGTGTAGATGTGTTGCGTTTTGACAACACCTACAGTTTACTGCAGTCTAAGAAGATCAGCTACAATGTGGATGTTCTCCTGCCAGACGGAAAGACCCAGAGCCTTAGGAGTAACAGAGAGATTGGGCAGTTGGAGTAACATACACACACACATATATATATATATATATATATATATATATATATATATATATATATATATCTGTACTGACAGACGCACAACCCCCAAGGAAAAGCTGGCAGACATCTGGCATCACACACACACACACAAAGAAACCTTTGCAAGTATGGAATCTGGAAATTAAAGATATTTTAAGTTGTTTTCTCAGTCGTGGCCACTGATATGACAGGTTATGGCTTCTTATTTTTGTTTGTGTATTTACTACAATGCCATTTAGGCTACAATAGACCCATGTGGCAAGAATGAAGGAATGATTATGAATGAGATAATTAATAAGTTGTTATTAACTATTGTCAATATAATTACACAACGTCTTTAATTGACAACCGATGGATATGCTATATCTTTATAGGATGTTTTTGTATTATAGCAACTCTAAGGAGATAATTTCACTGTTTTAAGATGAACCAATTGTCAGTATTTGGAAACCAAATTAATATCAGTAATGGTAGAAATGTTATACATTTATTAAGTATTTATTCAAAAAAAATGCAAGTTAAATGCAAGTTAAATCTTGAATGTGTTTCTGATTGTTATTACATTTTGTATATATTGTAATTTTGTAGTATGGTATGTATTATGAAATTTGTTTTCCAAATAAATGCAGTCTTTTAAGAAGACAAAAAAGGATATCATCGACTTATCCAGGATCGGTTATATTCCATTTATGTCCACTAGATGGGGATAAGATATTAAATTGAAATGTTGGAAGAAACTGATTCTACATTGTAGCTTATACGGTGGAAACAAAATAAATATAATAAACGCATTTTATTCCATATTTTAGTCCGAAATGACTAAGTCTACCTCTATATTAAACTGTGACATATTTTCACTGATGCACTGAAACCCAATGGCTAAACCACACGGCTATTTTCATGGAATTATTTACATTTTTTGAAAATGTATTACCTTTCATTTTGTAAAATCATTACGTCTACGATACATTTGAACTGTATACCGGTTCACAACTGGCGTGTAAAAAAGTGTCTGCAAGGCATTAGAAGCTGAAATGACCATAAACCATCTATCTGTATTCCCACTTCAACAACTAGATCTGACTTTGGTTTGTTTGAGAGCAAATTCAACCTGAAATTAATCTAAAACCTGTAAAAGTGTTTCTACCCAAATTCTTCACATGTACGTTTTTCTGCCGATTGAACCAAACACCAAAAAGCCCAGAAGTAACAATGTACAAACAGTTCACGTAACCCAACCGCTCGGCATAGCAGGATTCCCCCTGTCGCATTGACTTGGGCTTTTATTTAATATGATGGGGCAAGTTCAATGGAGATTATATGCCTTGTGATGATATTAAGATGCAAGACATGAATCCTTGATTGTGCGCAATTGTATATTTTATCGAAGGCAATGTGAGTTGGCTATGAAGTATAAAGTGATCCTAATAAAATATACATAAGATACACAATGTTATTACCAAACAGTAGGATGTCCAAGCCAAAACATTATTCGTGCCTTACATTCTCCACTCACGCTCAAGACCGTGCAACGTGAGGAGAAACTCCACAGCTGTCCAGCGTACACGTGAAGTTTATAATATTGACCTGACAGTAGCCCAATAAAACATAAATCCCATCGCTATCCTATGAAAAAAGTGCGTGTTTGCGTGTGCGCGTAAATGGCAACACGCGCATTGTGGGGTGGGCGGTGCTTATGGTATTATGGTAATTGAGGGGTGGGGTCGAAGGGACACGAGTATGTGACGTCAGATCCCGGGTCGGCCGCAGAGTGAAACAAACATGGCGACAGAATGGAGCGGGCAGCAAGGCTACGTTCTAACTATAATCGTTTTCCTTTGGAGTGCGATCGGGGGACGCACAGAGACAGCCACGTCGAGTGTAAGCAGCAGCGGGAGCCAGGTGCTTGGTATGCGGCTGGAGAGGAGCGACAAACCGGCTACGACCACTGACGACGGGGTCATACAGGTAACGGAGGAGAGCACAGTGCAGCTCCGGTTCTACGGTGTGCAGCTCAACTCGGGCACCTGGTCGCAGATCCGCTTCACGGAACGCGGGGAAGGGGGCGATGAGGGTGGAGACAATCACATTTTTGACGACACGCCTAACAGGACTTGTGTTGATTTCACCAAAGACTTCAGCATCGCCAACTACATGAACATCAGTATCCGTGGGACCACGGGGGTGCTCAGCATGAACGTTAAGCCGCTTCGCAAGAGCGAGCCGAAGAAGGAGTACGGGTTGTGCATCAGGAGTGTGACGGATGGTAGGTGGGCTCTGCTTGGGGATAGCGACGGGAGACTTAGGGTGGTGGAGGGGGATAAAACTCTTCTCCCCCTGTGGTTCCAGATAATCCTCATATCCTGCCTGTTGGTGCTATCCGGCATGTTCAGCGGGCTGAACCTGGGTCTCATGGCCCTGGACCCAATGGAGCTCCGTATAGTCCAGAGCTGTGGCTCGGAGAAGGAGAAGAAGTACGCCCGCAAAATTGAGCCCATCCGCAGCAAGGGGAACTACCTCCTCTGTTCGCTGCTGCTGGGCAACGTCCTGGTGAACACCACACTCACTATCCTCCTGGATGACCTGATAGGCTCCGGGCTTGGGGCCGTGGTCGCCTCCACGGTGGGCATCGTGATCTTCGGTGAGATCGTCCCGCAGGCGCTGTGCTCTCGCCACGGGCTGGCTGTCGGCGCCAACACCATCCAGGTGACCAAGTTCTTCATGTTGCTCACTTTCCCCCTCTCCTTCCCCGTCAGCAAGCTCTTGGACGTGCTCCTGGGCCAGGAGATCGGCACCGTGTACAACCGCGAGAAGCTGGTGGAGATGCTGAAGGTGACGGAGCCGTACAATGACCTGGTCAAAGAGGAGCTCAACATGATCCAGGGAGCCCTGGAGCTCAGGAACAAGACGGTGGAGAGCGTGATGACGCCATTGGCTCACTGCTTCATGATCCAGAACGATGCCGTCCTGGACTTCAACACCATGTCGGAAATCATGGAGAGCGGATACACGCGTATACCGGTGTTCGACGAGGAGCGCTCCAACATTGTCGACATACTGTACGTGAAGGACCTGGCGTTTGTGGACCCGGACGACTGCACCACTCTGAAGACCATCACCAAGTTCTACAACCACCCGGTGCACTTTGTGTTCCACGACACGCGCCTAGACTCCATGTTGGAGGAGTTCAAGAAAGGTGTGTGTGTGTGCTTCTTGAGGATTGGTTGTGTGGTGTATGTTTAAGAATTTACAGTGTATTCATCATTCCACGTCATCACACACACACACACACACATAGATGTGCCACATGTTGTGGGCACACCCCCTGTCTGTATTGATGTCTCTATCGACCAATGGAACATCTCAACCCAATTTTCACAGCAGGGGGGAAGAAGTGTCCTAGTCTAAGCCTGGTTCTGAACATGAACGACCACCGTGGGGTGTTGCCTTCTCAGAAACCTTCCAGGCTTGCGACATTCAGACAGGCTTGATTTGGGGAATCGACCGAGCAGGTTCTGAGCTTCTCCCAGTTGTCTTTTCAGCCTTGTTTTTAGCGTGTTTTTTTTATACTTTTATTTCAAGGAACATGTATGGAGACCTGGGTCTCCTTCACAGCTGGGCCAGTTTGTATTGGACGAAGCTTGCCCGATTGGGGGCACTCCTTGGGAGATCAGTGGCTATAGTGGATAATCTGTCGGGACCAAAATTGCCTGGCCCAGTGTTTTCCGACAGTTTCTTAATTCTTAATTATTCCTGTCAGCATGCATTTCTGTTGTAGTATCTACAGACTCACCTGATTCCACATGTCTATACGGTGTAAATAAACACCCTGGAGGTTCCCAACAACTCAGTGTAACTTGTGAAGCACCGGTCTGTGTGCCATTAACAGACGTGCGGTTGGCCACAGGATATGGGTCAAGCTAAGTGTTAGTGGTGGCGGTGCCCCTGTCATTACTACTTAAAGCGCATAGTGAAGGGATATTGGTAGTGACAGACCAGGTCCTGGTCCTCACGCCAAACAGACAGTCAGAGGTAGAAGATGGACAACACTGACTGAGTCCAACCGCTGTGCATTCAGGTCGTCACCATGGCAATAATGACTGTGAGCTCACCCTTTCTGACCCGGTGGTACCTCTATCCCTTATTGGCTGGAAGACAACTGCTGTGTGCGAGGTCATTTAAGGAAGTTCTCAGCGTTGTCGTGTCAAAGTTCATTCGTCACAAAGCTGAACAGATGTTAGAGTGAGATGTTTGGGTTGTCCACAACGTTGTAGGGCAGTCTAAAGACAACTAATTAAAGAGAATATACCCACAAGATTAAATACCATTTAAATAACACAAAAATATACCAGAACCACCCAAACTTGTTTCTTGAAGAACTTCTGTCCAGTAGGTTTTAATTCCAGTGGTGACTAACCTGAATTTAGATTTCTATCCAGCTAATTATTAGTCAGGTGTGTTATGTTAGGGTCGGAGAGAACTTGGGCAGTAGCTGTCCAGGATTAAGGTTGTGCAGCCCTGCAATATACAATAAGTCTGTTTGTGGGAGAAATGTACAACAGATAGGCAACACTTTAAAAAAATGTTTGTGCTTGTTGAACAGTGATCTCTACTGTGCTGGTGTCTGACTATTAATTGATGCTGGTGTGTGTACGGCTGACAGATTTGGCCAGTCACTTTCCTGTCCTCTGTGTATGCATGTTGAAAATGCAGTGGGCTGTATCACACTGTAATGAAGTCATGTGACCATGCTGGAATACACAGCCAATGGTGTGTTCCTGGGACTGGACAGGAGAGGTGGTATAATGAGCCTTTAGGGTGGATTACCTCCTCCTGTCTGTCCATAACAATCCTACCTCCTTTTGGGTCGGACTAAGAGCTTAAAGGAGAGAACTGGGGACGCTGCCAAGGAGTGATAAGAGAGGAGGAGGAGGAGGGGCGGGTGACAAAAAGAAACTGTATGTTTGGGAGGGATGAACCTAGGAAAGAGTATGGTGAGAGAGGGATGAACCTAGGAAAGAGTATGGTGAGGGAGGGATGAGCCTAGGAAAGAGTATGGTGAGAGAGGGATGAACCTAGGAAA
>JACXGK010011966.1:0-15093 GCA_016801125.1 Novumbra hubbsi
GGCCACTCCCCTGTCCGCGTAGCCCCCCGGCGTTCGACGTCGCCGGCCTTCTAGGCACCATCGTTCATGTTTGTCCTGTTCCCCATGTCCTGTGAACGCATCCCTCCCTGATTCCTTACAGCTGGCGCTCATTACCTGTGCATATAGTCCCTCGTGTGTCTTGTCTCTGTGTTCGTTATTGTCGTTGTGTCAGTGTCAGTACGCTTGTGCTTTAGAGAGAAACGGTGACTCTGTCACCTTTGCGTATGCCTTTTGGCTACTAGGAGCGGAAGTTGGCGATATCACTTACCGTGTCTAGATAGGCTAAATAAAACCTGTCGAGTACTGCCTGCCTGCATTTTGGTCCCTCCTTGCAACACGTCACAATTACCCAACAATGAAACTACCACTGCTGCCCCCAAATCCCGTTCACTTTCTGTGGACTTCAGAGTTCTTCGCTGTGATTATTGTAATTATAATGGAATGATCAAACTGTGTTGGTATAGGTTCAGATGATGCCAGAACCTAAAGCCACATTTTCCCACAGACATTCAGCCCAGTGCTTGGCAACAGCAGCCAGGTCTGAAAAGCTGTTACTGGTACTGGCACAGATCAGATACCAACAATCAGCTACAATTCAATTGAGCCAATTGCTGTTGACTTCCCTTATGGAATCAGCTGTAAATATGTACTGACCCGAAAGCCTGTAGCCTGTTGAATAACAAAAGTGTCATATTCATATGTGAGAAAATTATAAAATGCATGTTTGGGTGGTCGTTCCTCACTGTAGCACAAGAGGAGGAAAACCCTTGAAAGGCAGAAACGTAGGAAGAAACCAAGAGTGGAACTAGGCTCTGGGGATTATCCAGTCCTTTTCTAGCTCTGGCGGGTGGAGATAAGAGTACATGGCATTTTTTAGGCAAAATCTTTTCGAAAGTTCAAATGACGACGGGGTCAAAAATACCTACTCTTTAGGATTAAATGGAAATGTTGTTTGGCTTTTCATAACAGAGCATACAAACTAATCACATTGTTTGTATTGGGTACAAAGGTCAGATTCTCCCGAGAAAATGTAAATGTCAGTAGGCTATTTGTAGGCGAGTATTAAGAGATTTTGACATATATAGCAATGTTACCAGGTGGGCAGTGGCCAGCGACAGCACAGCTTGACAGGAAGAGACCAGAACAGCGACACAACCAGGTGGACTTCAGACAGAGATGGCCTGGTGGGCTATAAATCAGGGGCACAGTGACCCATTCCACATTGTGAAAAATTGACAGCCTGATTTATTATATTTCAATCAACTTTGTTTTCTGAATATTCTGTCTGGTTACAAGATAACATCTTCTCATTGGCTGATTTTGTAATTGATCCAAGCCTTTCTCAATGTTCTTGTTTACTTTTCATTGCAAATACTTACTGTACCTAAATCCTGTAGTAACATTGATTGCAATACTCACAAAAGGGGGAGAGAATGGTGACACCTCTGCATCATGGAAGCTCTAAATCTTGTATTACCTGGGAAACTATTTCACTAACAAAGAGAGCAATTATTAAAGGTAGTAAATCGTATTTATTGCTTTCCAGTCCCACACTATTTAATGGTCTCTATTTCCGCTTGGTCATGCATTTACTTAGGGTGGCTGTACATTTGAGGGCAAGTTTGACTGCATCCTCGTAGTTCGCTTATTCCATTTATCAGTCAGACATCAAATCTGGCATAAAGTTTGAGATCATGTTGCCATTTGCAGCGCAATAGTTTGGATCCTAATCATGTGTTGACTCTGAAACGCACTTTAGATCATCAAACGATACAGCTTTACTGCCCTCTCCGCACTCCTCTCTGGGGTCCACAAGGCAGAGTGAGAATAGTCATCTCCCAAAGTGCTGTCAACCATCCCCTCCCTCATTTTGACCCCCTCCATGCCAAAATAAACAGGGCGATTAACAGAACACACTTTCCAAGGACATATTCTTGCGGATGACCGGAGAGGATTTAGCAGGACCTCTATCAACCTCAGAGATACTGATGGGTATACATTGTGAGGTACTTTATTTATTGCGCCAGGCAAAAATCAATCACAGTTGAAGTAAATGATTACACACAATTTCTGATTTTGGCTTGACCCAAGGTGTGTGTACCTGGATGGAATGACAATGATTAGAGGCCTCAGTAGGAAGAAACCAAGAAGCACATGAAGGGCATAAGGGTGATGTTAGGACAGGTTGGACAGGACAGGGCCCCAGAAACCTTGTGCTACACACCCTAGCGGCTAAAAGGTCAATAACAAAAAACCATTCCTACAAAATAGGCAATCTGCTTTCAGCCCATTTCACTAGGCACACCGTTTTATACTGTTGTATAATGTACACTGCTCTTCGGTCTCATCCTTTCTCGCATGGAAACCAGTAAAAAAACTGCTTGTATAAACATACGCCAATAATCACTCAGAAGCAGTTCAACTGAATTTCAGAATCATTGATTTATTCAGGACAGAAATTGGAATTGTCTCCCAAAAGGTTGAAGTGGCCAAAAATGTCCTGAATGCCAGCCTGCAGATAAGGAACGTGTCAGCTGAATTAATCCAATAAAAGAAAAGATTGGATTTTTCTCCCCTTTTTCTCCTTCAAGCTGCCAATGTGACTGCTCTTCCGGTTTCACCTCGCCATGAGAGACCGGCTGAAAGGCAACGCTTTCAGTTTTCTTCCGTCATGCTCAGCTTACAACGTCACCCAAGTGTTTCCCATCATTTGAGTAATTAACAGTTTCTATTTTTGTTTGCTTAGATTTACATTTTCTTCGATGTGTCATGACGCATTTGGGAATGTAAACTGGGCTGGAGGGAAGTAGCCCGATCCTATAGGAACATACAAAAAAGCTTGTTTCACTCCCAATTATTTGAATACAAGCCATTTTGTTTAACTGCTGTAGCACACTTCCCATGCAAATTAAATAATAATTTAATAGAACTCAATAGAATAATTAAAACAACAGCGTAAACAGGGGTATTCAGAAAAAGTTGGATAACCACAAAAATGCAGGATTTGAACACTGGTCTCGTGACTTTTATTATTCTCATAATCACTGCATCCTATCTCAAATGGCATGTTATTTATTTATTATTTGAAGGTGAAGTACTTGCTGTGCCTTCAAGAGCTTGTTTACAGCAATAATTCCTCATCAATGCTTTGGCATTATTTGAGCTATTCATGAGAATGAATAGCCTGTCAATAGCCCACATACCAACCAAGGTTGGACATGTATTATACATGTATATTTACACAGATTGTTCACCTTAGTCATACATGGATGAATTATACTTTAACATTGTTGTACAGACACATGTCCAGAAAGCTACTTTCACAGGAGGCCTTAGTTGCCATGGTAATTAAAAACACAGCCATTTACAGTGGTGGAAGTTGAGGGTTTCAGGGACCAAAAGATGGATGTTACCTACAAGGCAGGTGTGTATGTTTGAATGGATGAAACAGAAGATTATTATAATTTGTTTTAAATGTTGGACAATATGGCACTCTCCTCTTCATGATGTAAAGGCAATTGTGGCTGCAAACTACCAGCAGACAGAGTAAGGCCCAAGCACAGAAGCAGAACGTGGCAGCGGTCAGTCTGACATGTGGACATCAATTAATATGGACGCCTTCCTAGCTGTGACCTTTCATCACGTTGATGTGCAAAGACATGCTGGCCACTGTTTCGTTGAGAGTGGAGACATTTCCCAACAGCCACACCTCACGCAGAGAAAGCCTACCTCCTGGATGAGTAGGGCACCTGATGTCAGGCACCTTGTCACCGATGCTGCCTCAAATGATTGCATGTGCCAAAGCTTTGCAGATCAAGTATGGAATATGTATATGTGGAATATGTATATGCACCCGATGTCATGGTTCAAATGTCTTTTGATCAAACGCCGGGCCTGAATGATACATGCACAAGCACCACTGGACCAGCTAGGACCAGCACCACTGCTAAAGAGAGGCTCAACCAAGTGCAGGAGCCGATGAGAACACCTACTCTGAAATTGATGTTACTGTAAACATGTTTGAGGGTTTGTATCAACAAACAGAGCTCTCTAAAGGACGACTTAACAGGCTGGAATACAAGACCATCGGTTAGTGCCTGCATGTGATGTCCTCATTCCACCAGGGAACTTGGAGGAAAAAATAGTCTCTGGATCCATAGTCATTCCCCAAAATGTTGAAATGTTCATTTGGAAGCAGCCCACAAGTCCACTGAGATGGTGGCCCAACCAGCTGGAAACCTGGTAAGACGCCTGAGGGATAATTTCTCAAACCTATAGTCCCTAAATGTCATAAGGTTTGAAACGTTTGGGTTCCTCTGTCATTTAAAAGCAATTAAGGCAGTCAGGCGATTGAAGGCAAAATGTGCAAGCTTAATGAAGACCCCAGATGTTACCAAAGCAATCAGACACACCTTATCCACCAGCTCAACCTCAATCCATGTCGCAGGACCTACAACCACCTTAAATGTTTTTTTACCACTCAATTTCTGAGGCCCAGTATATTCAGAGAACCCACACCAATTTAATCATACGGAGTGAAAACGAACCCACCCACACCAATTTAAGCATAGGGACTGAAAACGAAACAACCCACCCCAATTTAATCATATGGAGTGAAAACGAAACAACCCACAACATTTTAATCATATGGAGTGAAAACAAAACAACCCACTCAAATGTTGTCATATGGAGTGAAAACAAAAGTAACTTTAAGAGGGAAAACAAAATAAGCTTCTTTGAAAGGTAGGGTTGAATAAAGCAGGACCAAGCAACTGATAGTGTTGCCTCAGAATTCTAATGTCAACAGGCCCAAAATGTTGTAGCCCTTAAATACTGTCTGGGCCAGCACAGGTGAATAAATGAGTTACTGCCACAGGTGAGATCCAATTAGCCGGTTTAGAAACCAACTCACTAGATACATCGAACAAGCAAACACTTATGCTTTGAATACATTAAATTTAACTTACTACAGTTTCCAAAACAAGTACCTTTTCTTAATGAACAACATGACTGTGTTTCTTATCATATTATTGACTACAATAAAACAATAAAGGCAGATCATTCCAAAGTGACAATAAAGCTGTATGCTTTTCAATAAAATAACAATGTTTACAGAATGCTTGCAACACAGACCCAATAATGAAATTGCCTTGCAAACAGCAAAGTGCTGTAATTGAAAGATATTCATTGGAGACAGTAAATTTGTGGGTCCTATTTGACAAAATCAATTAATGTTTAGTACGCATTTACTATGCAAGCAGGGCACTTACTGTAGGTTATTGTCAAACAATTTAATTGACATACAAATGTTCAGTGAATCAATTACAACCACAGTGGAAAAACTAATTTGCTTGCATAATCTCACACACACTGTGGGAGGTCTCGGGTCATCATGACATACTCGATTATGCTCCTTTTCTTCAGCTAATGAAGTGTGTGGGAAGTTTCTCTTTACCTGATCATGTTGATCTTAATTGTAAATGTTTCTCACACAGCCAAGTGCTTTACTTAGTCATTTTGAAAACCTCTGGAAGTCAAGTGCTTGGCAGAGAATTCTGGCCCATTTGTGGCAGTTGGACAGTGGAAGAAATTATGTCTACCAATCAAAGGGTCTTTGTTTACTCTCACAAACCCAGATAAAATGTATCATTTAATAGAGACCCAGGCTTTGGATTCAGAAATGTGCTTTTTTTCAGAATCTAGCTGTGAGCTGAGAGATGGAGTAAGAAAGAATCAATAAGGCAAGCTTCATTCAAAGTGCATGTGTGGGTAAAAAACTAAAATATGGTAAGTAAAAAAATATGGCCATTTCAAATTGTCACATAAGAGTTGCTCTTGCATTCAGAGCAACTTTTGAAAATGCTATGGATCGTTTGGCCTTGTCGACTCTTTAAACAACCTTCTTACATCCTTTTCTTGCTAGTAAATTGTATCACCGTTGATAATTCTGCCAGGGGAGAAAATCTAGAAACAAAAGGATGGAGGAAAGGGAGAGCTTCAAATAAAACGCTACAAGGATGCAGAAAATACTAAATCAGCACATTGTGCATTAGTTGATGTTCCATTTTCATAACAGAGAGGGTTGGAAATTACCATGGCAAAAAAAGTCTGATCTGACGTATTTCCTACTGTATGTTTTATTGAAAAATTATCTCTAATTACTGAGTTTAGGTTTTTCAGCCACACCCAATGCTTACAGGTGATTGCAACCCAGCCATGGAATCTCCATAGACAAACATTAGCAGTACATTCAATTTTAAATGTGGCACTGTCATAGGATTCCACGGTTGCCACAAGATAGTTAGTGAAATGTCTGCCCTACTAGATCTGCCCCGGTAAACTAGAAGTACCAACAAAATAATATATTTTTTAAAAGTGGACTAGAAAAAGAAATAATGATTTTTTTCTTCATTGGGAAAGCCTCTGGTTAAGAAAACGGGCATTGATATTTGGGTTGTAGATTTTCCACCTTTTCTTAACCAAATGTTTCGCTTTGTGCAATGTTATATACATTGTAAATAGCTGCTATCTGATAACTTACACTATTGTTAAAACTGGCAGAATATATCTTTGTTTCTTGGATGCTAGAACAGCTGGTTGTTGTCTGTTAAGTACTGAACATTGAAAAATGCAGCAGTACGCAGTTTGACATTTTGAAGTTCAGGCTTTTGTACAATGTGGGTGTCTTTTTATATCTCTGAAAACAGGAAAAGCAACCTTTTTTTCAAAACTGTCCAGGGAGCCGGCAGGCAAATACAGCATCCAATACAGCGTCCAAAGTGTCAAATATTATCCTTGACACTGGAAACATAGTATGCATCCCAAATGATCCCTTTTTTCCTTAGAGTGCGAAATAATTTAATACATAGTAAGCCAATTCATGGCACTTGTTTATGGCACTTGTATCAACTTAAACATAAGATGTTGAAGTTGATAGAATAGAGGAAACATGTTTACCATTCAATCCTTTTATATTCCAGATGAGTGCATCTTGGGCGTATGACGATTGTTACATAGAGTCGCTCTGGACAAACGCAGCTAAATTACTTAAATGTAAAGTCACAGACTATTTAATTGTATTCTGTACTCTGGTTACGATAGAATCAATTACTTTAACGACTACCCCCTGGCTAATCAAAAAGCACTTTGAGCACTGATTATTCGCTCAAATAAACCTGGATCTCTAATGTACACCTGATTAATGTATGTGCATCTGCAAGCTCAATCATGCTTGTTGTCAGGGAGGTTTGCATGTGTGAGTACATCCTATTTAAGAGAGTAGTTTGGTAACAACCAGAAAGGCTTGGTGAGATGTATATCTGACTTCTACAATAGTTGTGGTTGTAGCTTGGGGCCAGAACCAGGAGCTTGTGTAATCAATTCAATTCAACTTTGGGTAATTTCAGGGCTTTTGCTTAGTCTAACTCAGCATTTCCGTTACAATAATAAATGGGGTTTGACCCTTTTATTCCATAATATTAATTTGTTTTTAAATTAGGTTTTAGTTATCTAGAAAGCTTTGGGTTTTCGGGGGACGGGGGGACATGGAAAATGTGTAAAGCATCTTTCAGGCTGCTTATTGGCTGGATTTATCGGTACAGTCTGTCCTAGACTGGCTGATATTTGTAAATGATCCGTCTAATGATTTTTAATTGCCGGAAAATTGTCAAATGACCTAGTATCAAATACATGAAAAGGCCTCAGAGAGCTCTCTAGATTTTTTTATTTTTTATGTTTTAGAACATCTTTGGTTAGGACCAAAGTGGTTTCCTGATTTTCACGTAGGATAATTCAATTTCACTGATGTTCTAAATCATTGCACAAGTTTTGGAGCCTCTAATTGAAAGGTTAGCAGAGGTTATAGAGTTATCTAGATTATAGTTTTGGCTAACTAACCACCTAGATTTTCGGTTCACTAGCCAGCTTGATTTTACATCTTGCCTCCCGCAGTATCTTAAAAAAGCATATGAAGAATATAATTCATGATAAGAATCATGAACTAAAATGCTGCTGTAAAACCATTCCTTCAATGTTACTGACCCACAAAAAAACTACTTTCCTAACTACATGTATAGAAAATAAAGAAATAAATAAAGTGATTATTTTTGTTAAAGATATTACAAGCATGTTTTTGGGCTCCACTTATTGACTGCCCCAGATGCCACTTACCCAGGGCCCATTGATGCTCCGCCCCCGGCTTTAAATGAGTAAATCGCTGCTGTTTTTGTAAGTTTCTCTTGCTTTAGATAAATCCATAGACATGCCGTGGGATACATTCTTTAGGTTATACAGCGGTGGTTTACGATTCAGGCAGTTCAGCCAGCTGAAGGTGACGGAGGTCCAGGCTGAAGGTCACCAGTAACAAGGGAGCATTGCCTTTAAATATGCTTATAAATTCAAAGTTATAATTCCTCCTCTGTGTTTGTGTTTCTGGGTGCCTTTCACCCCTTATCTCTTTCTACTAAAATAACTTAAGCCAGTCCAGGGCCCCCATCTGGCTTCTTACCAAGTCATTTAGGGGCGAGTGGTTTGCTTATGACAACATTGGGAGCAGAATACCCCATGTGGGCGGAGGGAATATGGCATGGGCTGGTGTAAGGAAAACAATTCGTAGACAACAATTTCATGTCCGTCAAACTCAAAAGTCACACACTGATCATATCTGGGGTGCTCTGAATTTATATGTGCGACCAATATCCAGCCACTTGGCAAAGCTGCTGAAGAGGAGTGGAGACAACATTCCACAGGCCCCCTGAACGAGCCCAGGAGATGGAGACGTGTGGCACTGCATGAGACAAACCGAGGTCACATCGTATCCAAACTTGTTTCTCGGATCCACTCCCCTACAACTCTTTTTCAAACTGGTGCATTTTTCTGATCTCTTTCAGTCTGCCGATAGGGTTCTGGGCTGGGTGAGTGGGCTGTCTATGCAACTACATTTTTTCCTCTGCTCTGCCGTAGTCTCTCTTGACAGCGCTGACGTGACATGCCCTGCCACAAAACACCTTGCTTTTAGGGGTGAACAGTGCAAGAGGAAGTTTCCCACGCCTCTGCCTTTCAATCCCTAATCACTGTGTGTGTGTGGGAGAGAGAGAGAGACTGTCTAAATGTGACAAGAAACCATCCGTTTCTTTATCATTTCAATAAGAGGGACATAATCCAGGTCATTGTGGGCATGGAACATCATGTCAAAGAGGCTTTCATCTTGTCTAGAGCCACCCCTTTTCCAAATCAATTACCTCTACTCGTTAACCCTCCAGTCTGTTGATGTGTCCAGACACCGGTGCACACCGGTAACCCTCCTAGTCTAAAACGTGTCCAGACACCGGTGCACACTGGTACCTCTGTCTTGACAGATGTCAAGACAGAAGTACACAAATCAGAAAAGGAAAAAGTGATTCTCGATTCTCAAACACATGATCTTCTGTAACTTCTGAAACTTTTTCTAAAGCATTGCATTATGTTAAAGACATACAGAATTGGTAGGTTTTTCATTGTCTTCTATCAGATTTTTAGGCTACAGTGTAATTAGAGCGGGTCCCAGAGCCCACACAGGTGCCCCTGAAGGATATATAGAAAGATAAAAGGTATTTAAACCAAATACCTTTTTAGCCAAAATTCAATGAATGGGCCACTGAAGCTAGGATACTTGAATAATAAGCAATAAGGTAGGCAAGATGGCTTGTTATCTCCAAACATTAATCATAAGAGATCTGTATATAATAAGTGGACTGAATATTAAACTCATGGAAGCCATCTATTTCATTTTGCTATTACAGAGAAGTAGCCAGAGAACAAACAAGTGTCAGTTTGATTGCATATCTGTCTGACTGTCTGCCTGACAGAGAGAGTAAGCAAAAGAAAAGAACCAGGGAGAAACTGCTTCAAGGCTTTTTTTGTCTCTTCCTCAGAGGACCGCATTGGCTCCGCGTGTGCCATGCCTCCTGAACCGATAGGTGTCGGGTTGGCGAGGTGTTATGAAGATTGGCACAGGTTTGTCTGGAGGCCAACCCAGAAGGCAGCAGATGGGGGAACGAGGGAGGGTGAATGTGGGTAAAAGAACACCGAGCTGGGGGGATATGGCCTGGAGAGAATAAATGGATTATGAAAAAGGACAGGTGACAGGAGGTGGAAAAATCCAGGGACAAGAAGACCATACAACCCCGCTCAATCTGACAGGCTCCGTCACATTGCATTTTGGGTAAAATAACATGGCTTGGGGATGAGGCGGGGAAAGAAATTTGGCTGCATGACTTTTTGCAGGTGGGGAGGGTTATCGTTTTGAGTAAGAAAGAAAACTATCAGGAAGACTCATAGCCAACTTTTAGCTAGTTCGTTATGATCCTGTTAGCGGCTACTTTTGCATTTCAAGTTTACAGGCATTGGACTTGCTCTTGTTAATATTCCCAGTGCGGCAGCTGGCAGAGATCTTATGTTCCTCAGGTCATTGGTCGGTTGTCAATCAATCCCATACTTGGGAGGGGGGGGGATTGAGCATAACTGTGCTTTCTCCATACTTAATGACCCAATAAATACTGAATTAATTGAAAATTTTAGTCTCATTATGACACTAACTTGTCAAACTTGTCTGCATCCAAAGTGGCATTGCTTTCGTTCCATTGGGGACATTCTCATTTCTATCATTTGAAATGGGAGTGCATTCATAGGTTTGATTCTGTCGTGCCTGTTGCAAAGTGGAGTAACTGTGTCAGGCACTGTTCACGTGGGTGTGCGTTTGTACTTTTGCACGTACAGCCGGATCAAATGACATGATCAAACTGTAGCCGATGCAAAGCAGCTGTGCCATGATGCTTTCACAGATGGTTTCATTAATAGGTCAGCCCCCCCCCCCCCCCCCCAAATGCACAAGATGATTCAATGACACTATAAAAGCAGGGGTCAATGACTGCAGGGGTCAATGTCCTCACCCAAACTGAGTGTAAAATACAGCATCACATGATCACAATGCCAATGGTGTCAAAGAAGCATTTTAGATTTGCCAGTTTTTTTTGTTGCATGGGCAGATTGCCACTGTGTCAATAAATTCAGATGGGATATGTCTATAGTCTACATCTGCAACACAGCCATTTGGACAGGTAGTAGTCAGGTCAGGTAATCCTGGGGCATTTCCAGAGGTGTATGTGTGTGTGTGTGTATATATATATGTTTGGTCAAAGTGCAATGTTTTGCACAAACCCCTGACTGTGAAGGACTTGAGGGGATCTGTGTGGCATAGCAGAGAAGCAGCGGTGTAGCAGAGATGCAGGGGCTTTCCTTGAACGCTTCAGGTCAAGGAAAGTCTTCTCCGCCTCCAGGGTCCCACGGAGGTGCTGTGGTTGGCCCTTCAGCAATGACGTGAGTGGTGTATCGATGGTGCTGAAAACCTGGATGAACCGGCGGTAGCAGTTGGCAAACCCGATGAAGCTCTGCAGTTTCTTGATGGTCTTCAGGACCAGCCATGACCGCACCACCTTCAGCTCTTCCCTCTTCACCCCCTCCGGAGCGATACGATATCCCAGGAAGGAGACAGTGGCCTGGAGAAACATGCACTTCTCTCCTTTTATGTATAGTCAATGTTTGTGCAGGCGTTGGAGGACAGCACGGGTGTGGGCCACATGTTCCGGGTATGTTGGGAAGTAAACCAGGATATCATTGATGTACACCACCACACACCTCCACAACATGTCCCTAACCATTGAGAGGGGTCTGGAACACAGCTGGGGCGTGGCCAGCCCGTATGACATGACCGATGCCATTCTGAAGGCTGTCTTCCACTCGTCTCCTTCCTGGACATGCACCAGGTTGTACATGCTCCAGAGGTCCAGCTTTGTGGAAAAGCACGTCCCCCTCAGCTGCCAGTTGTTTTCCGCCATCAAGAGAAGGTCAATCCGGCTTTGGGGGGATTTGGCATCAGGAATGAGATCAATCGCACAGTCCCCGGACCAGTGAGGAGGGTGACACCTGGCCTTCTTGGGCTCTCCACTGACGTTGCTCCGCTTGTAATGGAGAATCCTCTGCTTGCTCCAAGCGATGTTGGGGTTGTGTTTCTGGAGCCATAGAAAACCCATGTTGCTGGTGTGTATGGACGACCGTCAAGAGCCTGGATGGTTAAGGAGGACCTGAAACAGCGCAACCGCAGTCTGAGAGTAGATACCAGGGACCGGTCGACGAAACTCACCGCAGCACCGGAGTGTAACGGACCTGTGGTAGAATGAGGAGCCAACCAGACAACACAACCTGTGTTACTGGCCCTTTCTATGCAACAGAAAGGGCTAGCAATGTCAGTTAGACGCAATGCACCTAACGTGCCCACCCGTGCTGCCGGGTGTAGCCCTTCTCCCCACATAACAGGCGCAGAATCTCAAAATCTGCAAGCAGCATATTGCCAAAATACATCTTGCACTGGAGAAGAAAACCACGACAAACTTCCGACTTACGTTTCTGGTAAAGCTTTCTGGAGTTCTCTAACCTGGGCATGGCTAGACTCCTCACGTTTGGCGACGGGAGGCGCAGCAGCACCGGTTGGCTCAACAGGGCTCTCCTTCATTAATTGTGCTGCCATGTGGGACATAATCTTTACAAACAGCGTATCCCATTCGGCGATCTGTCCCTCCATGGCGTGGAGTCTATATCGTCCAGCTCCGACAAACGAAGCAGGGATCCGGAGCCCTCCCTGCTAGTGGTGTGTTTAAAACAAAAGGTAAAAAAAAGGAAATCCCAAAACTGACTAACCCAAAAAATTTAACTGCAAAAAGTTGCCTCAAAAGGTGACAGGTTATTCTGTGAGGTGCCCCTGTATAAATAGATTTGCAGTTTTTCTGTGAACTTTATTTTGAACACCAAAGAAACTACCCTTACTGCGATACAGGGGCATAAACTAATGATTTTTTCCCCTTGCCTCTGTACATTACAAACAAATATAGCCACTATATGTTACCAGTAGACTTTCAACAACAGCATCTAAAAACGTATACAAATTTGTAATTTTACTTCATTTCTATTGGTTATTGTGTACTTTCTAAATGCACTGTGCATCGACATCCCTCCAAATAGTCTTTTCCATGAAACGGAAACTGAACTCCACAACTGGATTGGGAGAGACTGCATATTACATCAATAGCTTCATTGCTTCATAACAATGGTCTTCAAGAGAGAGTGGAATAAGAAAACTCACATTAAATCTTGGCTAGAGTCAGCAAATATATTCTCAAATATCAAAATAAAGATTGTTTGTCTAACGCCATCTATAATTTGATGGATGCCGGTTGAAGCAACATGATATGGGGCTGCTTCTCTGCATCAGGGCCTGAAAGGCCTGTATGGATAGAAGGCAAAATGGTGCAGCAAACTGCCGAGAAATCCGTGATGAAAACTTGCATAAAACAAAAAAGTCACAGCCTGGCGTGGCCCCGTGAAAGCCAGGACCTCAGTCCAATTGAAGATTTGTAAAAATAACCTAAAATTGCTGTTCACCCAAAATTCAATAATATAAAATTGCTGCTGAAGGTGCCACTACCGAATATATTTACTTATACAATCATTTATTCTTTGTATTTGTTATTACAAAGAAATACAGTCATTGTTCTAAATGAATAACAAATACAAAGAATAAATGATTGTATAAGTAAATATATTCGGTAGTGGCAACTTCAGCAGCAATTTTATATTATTGAATTTTGGGTGAACAGCAATTTTAGGTTATTTTTACAAATCTTCAATTGGACTGAGGTCCTGGCTTGATGCCTTCTATTGATGCGATACGTAACAGGTAACTGCAATCTATACGAGACCTCATTGACTCTCCTCAGGACTTTAAACGGCCCCACATACCGCGGGCTCAGCTTAAACTCACATTAAATCTTGGCTAGAGTCAACTCACATTAAATCCGGACGTCACGAGCCAACGTAGGCCACCAGTATTTATCTTTTACCGTCGTGATGGTCCTGCCCACGCCAGGATGACCAGAGGAGGGAGATGTATGGGCCCAATACAGGAGTCTGTCCCGCACCTCCTCCGGCACGTACATGCGACCCTCCGGACACTGAGGCGGGAAGGGCTCCGCCCGTAGCGCTCTGGTGATCTCAGTGTCTACCTCCCACACCACCGGGGCCACGACCCGAGCACCAGGTAAGATGGGAGAGGTATCCACGGGCCTCTCCTCTGTGTCATACACGCGGGACAGGGCATCGGCCTTAATGTTCTTAGACCCTGGAACATACGACAATGTAAAATCAAATCTGGTAAAAAGAAGGACCCACCTGGCTTGACGGGAGTTCAGTCTCCATGCTGATCGGATGTACTCCAGGTTGCGATGGTCGGTCAGAACGAGAAAGGGGTGTTTGGCCCCCTCGAGCCAGTGCCTCCAGGCTGACAGGGCTGTGACCACGGTGAGCAGCTCACGATTCCCCACGTCGTAGTTTTGCTCCGCTTCGGTGGCACCCCCGAGCGTTGCGAGAGCACAGCCCCCACCCCAACCTCGGAGGCATCCACCTCCACGACGAACGGCAGTTCTGGATCAGGGTGTGCCAAAACCGGGGCGGAGGAAAACAGGGCCTTCAGTGAGGTGAAGGCACGTTCTGCCTCAGCTGTCCAATGCAACCGGGTTGGCGCACCCTTCAACAGTGAGGTAATCGGAGCTGCCACTTTGCCAAAACCCTGGATAAACCTGCGGTAATAATTGGCAAAACCCAAAAACCTCTGTACCTCCTTAACAGTGGTTGGTGAAGGCCATTTACGCACGTCCTCGGCGCGCGAGGCCTCCATTTCCACCCCCCGTGAGGAAATGCGATAACCCAGAAAGGACGTGGATGGCTGGAAGAAAGAACACTTTTCAAGTTTGGCGGATAAATCATGCTCCATCAATCTCTTCAAAACCCCGCGGACGGTGGTCACATGGGCAGCCCGAGTGGCAGAGTAAATCAAGATGTCATCGATATACACCACCACCCCCTGGCATCGCATGCTCCGAAATATGTCGTCCACGAAGGATTGGAAGACCGACGGAGCATTCATCAAACCGTACGGCATTACGAGATACTCATAATGTCCGGTCGTGGTACTGAATGCCGTCT
>JACXGK010011967.1:0-15096 GCA_016801125.1 Novumbra hubbsi
ACAGATGTGGCTCCTGGAGAAGCTTCCTCATGTTAATGATGCTGTATGATGTGGGCAACTGGCATAGCAAATAATGTTTGCAGACAATATGCAACTTTCAACTATAACGTTATTAGCATGCATATACAAAACATGCAGTCCTACTTCCCTTCCTTCCTACTATGGCTTTTGTTTCTCTACTCCATTAAATATGAATTGGTCTATATAAAGCAGTGTGACAGCATATAACCCTTAATAAGATGTGTTCTTTATTCATGATGTTTGAAGGGTCTGGGGAATTTCTGTCAGTGAGAGAATAGTATTTCTGTGCCAAGTTTCACGCATTACTTCCATTACGATAGCAGCTAATAATCTCTGTAATGTTGTACACTGTAGTTTGTGATATTAATCTACCCATTCACACCAGAGTTGGGGTCTGTTCATAATGAAGTAAGTTAATAAAAAAACATAGATGTTTTAAATATTTCTCAAGTCTTCTAAATAATATGTTCAAACCACTCCCTGAATTGAGCGACTTCAATTCCTATTGACCTTAATCTTGATCCTCACATGCAATCCACCAGCTCTATAAGAGCTTAGCCTGTACAAGGAGAGAATTCTAAACCATTCCACTGTGCAACATTCACCAATGTCACTGACAACTGTTGCACACAAAAAAACAGGCATTTTGGCAAATACCTCTTTTGAATCACATTAAAAGGGCATTCATAGTTTCACAAAGCTGTGCTGTGTTCCCCATTTAGCCAGTGTCGTTTCTTAAAGCTAGAGAGACGTGGGCACACATTCATCACCAGTCCTTTGGGATTTGGATGCATGTCACTTAGTAGGTGCATAGAGTCGTGTCTGAGCTTGCATGTGTTTTAAAGACACAGACACGCTCTATGCATGTCACAACTATTTTCCCATGCATACATCATTATAAAATTGCATACAATGTGATATTAGGGGCCTCTCTATCTGTCTTTGTCTCTATATATGTCTCTCGCTGCCTCTGTCTCTCTGGTTTCCTTTCAGGCTGTTATTGTAAATGACAATGGCATTTCAACTGACTTGCTTACATGGTTAAAAAATTGGTTGAATGAAAATATGCTCCCATGCTGTTAGTCATCCTGGTTGTGGAATGCAGATGGGATAGATCTTGTTTTAGTCCCCAGCTGGTTTCTCATGGGCAACCAGCAACCCTCTGCCCGCCCGTCTCAGCTCACAAGACAGTGCTTTACTTGAATTGATGGTGTCTGGCCTGCTCTATAACCCAAGCCAGTCCCAGAGCACATTAAGTTTGAGGCGTTTGCTGGCATTTAGGGTGTGTGGTCAGTTTGAGTGTTTCTGTTTTCAATCTACGGGTCCCAACCCTTTGTAACCTCTCCACAAGGACTCATCAATGACTTGCAAAGGGATGTAGGGATCTTTCAAGTCATAAACGGAAAGGGTCCTGTGTAGCTCATTTGGTAGAACAATGCCATGGAAATGTAATGAGGGTCTAGTATGAAAAAGTTATAGAAAGTATGGATTCACTGCTCTAGGCTCTTTTGAATGAGATTTGGCTAACTAAGACTATTCCAAATGTAATAAATTATGTTGTGCTTACAACTACCACTTCTTTGAATGTTTTGTCAAATGATAAACTTCACTTCAAGTTAAATATATTTCAATTGTAAATCATATACAGCACTGGTTTTCAGCTTGACTGGTTGCAGAACCTAAACTGAACCATTTTGTCATTTTGCCAATATTCACATCAAAATAATACTGTGGTGATAATTATGCCTTCAATATTGACAGTAAATGTAGCAATTGAATTAGACATTGAAACAACTTAATTTCATATTACGTATATTCCTCACTGGATTCTGTAAATGAAACATAAACATCTGTTTTTAGAGAAGTAAATTATTTAAAATGATATGTTTATTACTCAGTCTACTTGGTACTTTTGTTGTTGAAATTCAGATAAGAAACCGCATGTGAACCAAATGTTGGTCACAACCCCCAGTTTGAGAAACACTGATCCATAAATGACCTTTGTGACTAAGAATGGAATAAAATAATAGAAAAAGGCAAGAATAGAAGGAAAAAAAGCAACCAAAAACAGCAGCAATCTCCGATTGGCACAAGGAGCATTTCTCAAAGGATCATGAATGTCAAACTCTTAATCATCACTGTGTATAACCATGGAAACATCAGACACAAACACACCCACAGCCCGCACATACCAGTTTGACTTACTCAAACATGTATGTAAACATGACCGAAGAAATGTGATTGGTTCAGGCGAACACCTAATTTAATTGGAGACGAGGCGATTCTCATGAACATTTCAAGCTGGATCAAAAGCGTAATGTTATCTAGACCAAAACTTCCCCACTGAATGTTAGCTACATTGCATCACATCGCTTCTTGATGTAATTTGTGTTCATGAGCACCGCCTTCTTTCCATTTCGATTGGGTGTTTGCCTGTACCAATCACTTTTCTTTCTGCCCAAGGTTTGAGTGGGTAAAACTGGTGTGCGCTCAGGCCCTGGGCTTCATCTTGCAGGGAACATTGGAGCCCTGAGGCGGTAGCCTAAATAACAGAAGCATTCTAATGTGTGTCTCTCTCTCACTCTCACACACACACACTTATGCGGAAACTCAAACACACGTATAGAAATAAAAGCTTAAAGACATTTCTTCCAAAATATCATGTTGCATGTTGCACGATTACAATAGATTCTGAATGAAAGGTGCTAAGACACTCAAGTGAACTGAAGAACAGCATGCAGAAAGAAAACATTATAGTCATTGCACCAGCACATCAATAAGCGTGAAATTCTGCTTACGTCTGCAGAATTAATGATATAGAACATTACTTGATTACGTGCTAAATGTGATGTAATGTAGCTAAAATTCGTTTTTCGATTCAGCTTGAAATGTTCATGAGGACCGCATGCTCCACATTTTTATTTAGTGTTTTCCTGAACTAATCACATTTCTTCTGCCCTCAGAACATATTTGAGTAAGTAAAACTGGTTTGTGCATGCCAAATGGTATAGCTATTTGTTCTAAACTCAAAACATACAGTACACCATCGCTACAGTGAAATATGGTGGGGGTTGCATCATGCTTTGGGGATGAATTCCCTCTTTTTAAAATTCTAAGAATGGACTGAACTAGTAAAAGGAAATATGTAAAATATGATTCTCCAAAATCACTCCAACATGGTGTGAAGAGCTTGTACATACATACCAAAAGTGAATTTGGTTATGGCAGTTCTTAAAGGTGGTTCTACCGCATATTAATGTGTAGGGTTTGAATGCTTATGCAATCATCTAAACTGTGCTATGTCATCTAAACTGTCATTTAAACTGTACTATGGACACAAGGTACTTCAACCTAAGGTCAACCTGCAGAACATTCCAAAATTGCAGAGCATAGAATGCAAACAATGTTGAATTTAGCTTCCTTGAGAAGTAGCCACTAAATCTCCAGATTATTGAGGACCGGTAATTAGGATGTTTCTTCTAGACAACAATGAGTCCCAACTCACAGTAATGTATAAAAGACAATGGTGTGTATGTAAGTCTGCATCAGTAATAAAACAAGTCAAGACTGCATGATAGACTGAGTTTAGGTGACAAGCAGGCCTTATTTCTGTAAAAGAAATCTTCAACTCTTTCTTTTTACTTAGTTATGTGGGTCTAAAGAGATCATTTATTATTTAGCAAAATACCCAGTTACTTGTATGAAGCAACACATTCCAGAACCAAATTGTCCAATGTGATTATCTGCACCTATGTATTCAGATCTACAGAACAACATATATTTGGTTTTATTTGAATTTAAAACCAATTGAAGACCTTTAAGATAATTCTATAACAGTCAGAAGTCAAGGGAACACATCTCACATCTGGTCTAGATGAAGGAAATATATTATAGATCAAAATATTGAGAACAAAATGACATAACACTCAATGGAAACCAAAATAACCAACCAATTGAGGGCTGGACTCAATTGCACACTGAAAATCTAATTAAACAATTGAAATCAAAAGATGTTCCAACTTAAAACACAAAACTATAGAAGAATCTGTCAGAAAGGAAAAGGAAAGAGCAATTACTTGTGGCCACCACCTGCAAACCATTTGTTTTTTAGGGTTGTCTTTTTGTTGCCTCCCAGTGCACCTGTTGTCACTTCAATATGCACAAAACAGGTGACATTGATCACTTTTGCTTTCTAACTGGACAGATTGTTATCCCTGAGGTTTAATTGACTTGGTGTTATACTGTGATATACTGTGAGAATGTGTTCCCTTAACTTTTTGTTTTCTTTCTGAGCAACTGAGTCGTATCCCTGCAGCATTTTTTAAACCATACAAGCATAAGGTGTCTACTTTCATGCCCAAAGAAAACAATATTTCCATCTAGTTTGAATGGTATGACAGGCATTTGCCAAGTCAATAAATAGAGCCACACACCTTTCCTTCACCTTTCTTCTAAAACCAGTGTGATCGCATTGGTCTACCACCCAATTGAAAAGTGTTAAACGTGTTATTTTCTTTTAAGAATAATACAACTTTACTAGTGACTCCAGTATTTTAGCCAGATAGTACAGCTTAAGCAAGGGTCTTCAACTGGAGTGGAGGGGATCCTGGAGAGCTACTGTTCTGGTAGTTGTTTTCACTTCAACCCCATGTATATGCAGTAAAAACTACCTGGACAGTAGCTCTCTCCTATAATTGTGTTTTAAATTCCTCTCAGCAGTGTGTCATGGGAATTCAACAGTGCAATTTAACTTTTTAATGCTTTTGTGTGTCATCTGCATTTAATTTGTAAGATTAACAGTGTGATTTTAGTCATTTGATTGAATTTTTTGTATGTCTGGGTTTTAAGGTACTTTTAATGAAACTCTTGATTTCCATTATATCCTAATGAACACTGCAGAATTCATATACATGTTTCATTGTTTCCATAAGCACTTTGTTAGCCAGTAAACACAACTCTCAAGAAAAGAGTAAATGAGGTCTGTGATGGCTGCTCCTCGCTGTGTGCCCTCTCCCTCTCCGGCGCTCCATCTCACCAGCGCACTAACTGCCGGCAGGAGACAATGGCAGCAGCGCCCCACACGCACACACCTGCATCCCATCACTCATTACTCAGTCTATTTATGTTCTTTATTACCACTAGCACTTGTGTTCCTTGCTACCACCAGGTATATGCGTTCGAGGTCGAGGTGCAGGCGGTCCTCTCCCAGCAGCATGGAACTCATCCCAGACTCCCCCCCTGTGTGTACAACTCCAGGAAGCTGACGACGTGGGTGACCGTGAGTTACTGGCGGTAAAGGTGGCCCTGGCGGAGTAGAGACACCGGCTTGAGGGTGCCTGGGAGCCGTTTACCGTCCAGACAACCATCGGAACCTGGAATATGTTATGGGTAGCGCAGCGCCTCAACTCCCGCCACGCCAGGTGGACTCTGTTCTTTGAACGTTTCCAGTTCACCCTGACTTACCGACTAGGAAGGAAGAATGTCAGGGTGGACACCTAGGGACACACCCATCCTGCCCGCATTGTGTACACAGAAATACAACGTCCAGGGAGACGGGCCCTATGTGCCCCCGGAGAGAGGAGGGCCGGTTGGTGACCCGGGCACACACCAATCCCACAACCTGACACCCTGGCATCACCCGGACCCTGGAAGCGATCTCCAACGGAGGTATTGGTGGCCTGGCATGGGAAGGAATGTGCGTCATTATATACTGTCATGCACTGTTTCCTTTCCCATCACTCATTATCCAGTCTATTTATGTTCCTGGTTATCACCAGAACGTCATGGGTTATGGTGTTCCGTATTGAGTTCGCAACCGTGGTGTGCTGCGCTTTATTTGAAACATTAAACATTTTTGTTTTGTTTTGTTTTTTGCCTCTCCTTTTCCCCTCGCATATCACAAGGTCAAACAAAATCAAAACATTTGTTCACAGATGAAGTAAACTACTCACTTGAATGAGAACATTTCTTCGGCACATACACAGAACTTCTTTGCACAATTGTTCAATCAGCAATCAGTCCTTATTCATGCATAAACAAGGTCAGATATGAGTTGCTATTGGAAAGAATAGACAAAGCAAGGTCATATGAAGAGTGCTTCAGATGCGTGCTGATGGAGCTCAAGAAGAATGCAAAAGCTTTAGTTTTAGAATAAAATAGTGCCTCAAATTGACCATGTTGTTGATCCTGAACTTGCCATGAATAAGGCTGGGCCAGCTGGGTACTGCCTGATATTGGTAGTGGCATCAATAGTAAGAATATTCAACATGTATATAGATACATTACAGCTCGGTATTTCAGTATTACAATATAATATATAGTACAATATTTACACTGCTTCAAATTTTAAGAGGAACTAGTAATCACAGCATAACACAAAGTGAATAAAACTAGGATATCTATCTTTCCATTTAGGAGGCATAATTAATTTTGAATCAATGTCACCTATTTTGGTGCAAATGAAAGTGGCAACAGGTGAACTGGCAGCAGCAAGACAACCACCAAAAGGGAATGGTTTTTTAGATGGTATCCACAGACATTTGCTCTCTCCTTATCATCTGATTTATTGTTTTCAAGTTTAGCATTTTGTTTCCTGGTCAGTACTCTTAGCATGAGGTAGTAACGGCAGCCCATTCAGGTTGCACAGGTTGTGTGTAAAAAACATTTGACCTTTTGTCATTGTTCACAAACAAGATAATAAAATGCTTAGCCATGTTATCAGTGTACTCTATAAGTATTGTGATCTGAAAAATGCACCAAAGCAACTGAAAAAAACAGTTATAGAATGTGTTTAAGAATCACACGCAAACACCTGACCCAACCCCTGTCTGTGCCACCAGGCACAAACAATGGCGTTGTTAGTCCCTCGGCACAGCCCCTGCAGCCAGGCAACAACTTTCTCTTGGTAACTGGGAAACAATGCCGCAGACCAGTTATACCTGGGTCGCTGCTAGAGCGGACCGATAGTTACCGGGAATGTAACTCCGTTTATATGAGTGGAGCCCCCTAGAGGGCGTTAGCTCGTAGTGGTTTACCCTCGCCGCGTAGCGGCCACACTGAGAAATTCATGCACTTACCTTGGCTCAGCCAATCGGGGCATGCCTGCCCCCAATATATAGCTGAGCGCAGTCCCAACTCAGCCTCCCGATATAATTCTTCAGCGAGAATGAACGGGGGCCGGCAGGGCACCGGAGTTACATTCCCGGTAACTATCGTTATATGTCGTGGAGCTCCGCACTCCTAGAGGGCGTTAGCTCCTTGTGGTTTACGGCGGAGCTACATGAGCCAAAAATTTACTCCCTGCCGGTCCCAATGAAGGGACCCCACAGTTACATTCATAGGCCGACCACTCTCTCTAGGATAAGGAGAGTGGTTTCCCCTGCCCAAGCACACCTACACATCCCCAAACTGTTAAAAACAGGAAGCAGGAGATAAGCGCGAACTGTCGTGTTCATAGAGCCTGACAGTACAGAATGAACTAAAACAGCGAGACCATGCAAACCTAAAAGTGCACCACAATGGGAGCGAACCCGGGTCCCCTGTTCTAATGCAAGACTCAATCCCGCTGAACCAAGCGAGACGTTCCTGCAATACGAACCATGTCCAGTATAAGCCGATAAGCTCCAGGACGCATCACCAAGCCACTGGCAACGGGCAAAGGACAGAGTGCGCCAACGAAGACGAGGGAACATCCATCAAGTAGAAAAAGGATAAAAGGTGACAGCGTCGACCACCACGCTGCCTCACAAATATCCTCGACTCTGACCCCTCCGAATGGGCAGAGGACGCAGCAACCCCGCAATTAGAGTGCGCTCTAAGACCCTCCGGAGCTTGCGCACCCACTGACTCATAAGCCGAAGCAATACATTCGCACAGCCAGTGAGACAACCGCTGTTAGAAAGGAGCCTATCGAGCGACCTCTCGCCGTGGCACACAAACAGCTGTGGGGAAGACCGGACCTTCTTCGTGCGTTCCACGTGCCCAGCGCGCGAACGGGACACAGAAGGTGCCGTATCCCCTCCTCAGCATCTCCGTGCGGAGGAGGCCAAAACACACAGACCCTTGCCCAAAACCCCTCATTACACGCAAAGATCGCTGACGTGTAACCTTTGACAGTCTAGGAAGATCTCTGCATATCGAAAAGATACTGTAAAAAAGAGAGTATCTTTTACACCGGGCAACAGACAGGGACTACACTAGACCCGTCGCATTAACGCTCGAACATAGCCCACCTGTTAGCGTAGATTTTAGAGGTAGAGTTGGCCCTCGCCCCTTGAATCGTACGAATTACATCAGCAGACAGCCTGCGGCGTACTAACCTGTCCCTCTCAGATACCAGGCTGCCAACGGCCCGCGTAACATTGGTGAGCGTTTGATCGTGCCCTCCGCCAGACAGAGCATCCTGTTGCATAGGGAGGGGCCAAGGTGACCTCACCAGCATCTGTATCAACTCCGGATACCAGACATCTGTCGGGCGGTCCGGAGCTATCAGAATTACGGACAAACGATCCACCTTCTCTCCCACCAACAGACGCGCGATGCATGTCTGTGGGGGGAAAGTGTAAAGCAACCCCGTCGGCCATGCATGGTGAGCGAACGCATGCGTCTCGAGGGGCGCATAGTCCTGGTGTCTCTCTCTCGAGGACTCTCGAGGACCGCCCCGGGACATCATATCTGCCCCCACATTCAAGATCCCTGGAATGTGTACGGCTGATAGAGAACGCAATCGTCTGTGAGCCAAAAGCCATAGGCACCTCGCTGACAGGTGGAGCGCAGGAGACCTGACCTGAACGAACCAGGACATGTTTGCCCTCGATCAACGAGGCAAAGCGGGTCAGTACCAAGAGAACCGTCTTGAGTTCTAGCAGGTTGATGTGGCGGCCAGCACTTGAACGGGAGAGCGCTTACCTAAGGAGTCTCAGAAAAACCCTTGCAGGCAGCCCTCGCAAAAAAAGGCACACGCACCCTGGGCGACCCAGAGTCCCCCGTCCCCTCTAAAATAAGAAGGTTCGTGAGGACGTTGTCACCCAAAAGCAGAAATGGGTCGGCAATGGGAATCGTACCCTGATCTCTTACTTAAGAATCGGGAAGTTTCTCCATTACCCCACCGGAGGCCCCCGAATCAACAACAGCACAAGCAGTCAACGAACCCGGCAATACCGAGAGAGACCGATTCGCCTGTGACGTAAGCGAGTTGCCCAGGCAACGACGCTTTGTGTCAGAACTCAGATAACTCGCCATCCAGCATGCACTCTCCACCGAACTCACAGGGCGATCGTGCGTGGCTGTGCGATGCCATTTTGCCAGTGGAGCAAAAGTCGACGTCGCCTGAGCTCTATGTAGGCGGGACGCGAACCCGAGTCTTCCACAGGGAAGTCGGGAACGTTAACCATAGGCCAACCCGGGAACATTGCAGGATAGAGGAACCACTGGGTGATGACAAGCGCTATAGGGCCCAGGCAACGCGTCCCATGAAGCCGTCACAGAACACGCCACAGAACGCTCTGATCCGCGCAGTCTTTCAATTTACAAGCCTTCGCGCTAAATCCGAGGGTTCTCACAAGGATTCTAACGCCGGCCAACAGCCGATCGTTTTTGCTCCCGTTAACTCCCACAGCAAAGAGGATAGAACGGGAGCAAGCAAGTTGTGAATGAAAAAATCCTCAACTACAGGCGGTCTGCGAAGGGAGATGTCTCCCTGCCTGGTGCAGTTCTCCACCTATTGAACAGGTGTAATAATCCAAGGTACACCAACAGGAGAATCAGGGGTTATACTGACGCTCAACTACAGTGTTTACGCGAAAGGAACGTTCCCTTCGCACAAAACACTGCTCATAACCAGAGGAATCGTAGTTGGAATCGTAGTTGCCCCGACAGAAACTACAGTAACCAATGGAGTCGCTAAACTATCCCCGGGTGGGGAGGTGACGACCGTGTCTTCTTCACAGAAAACCAATGGGCCGAGCCGACAACATTGCACGGCCCAGCCACACATCAGGAATGACTTACCGTTTGGTCTGGATCATCGTCGTGGTTGAACATACACAGGATTATACTGACCCTCAACTAGAGGGTTTACGCTGGAAAGAAAAGTTTCTTTCGCGAAGCCACTGCTCATAAGCAGAGGAACCATAGTCGTTCCAGCTATAGAATAGCCCTTGTGACTGCGGTAACCAATGGAGTTGCTAAACTATCCCAGACGGAGGGGGAGCAAACGAGAGGGAACGAACATGAACTCAGACCTCGAAGCTTGCGGTTGAATAGACAATAGCTCCACAGAGACAGAGTAAATATCGACTTTTCTTTATTCACATAAAACCAAGGGGCAAGCCGGCAACGTCGCACGGCTCAGCCACACATCTGGAATTATCATAGAAAAAATCCTGAAGAGGCAAAGATCAGCGGAGCTCACTCTGTGCCCCTCAAGATGAGGTCCTCATTGTCGTGGTAGTTTCACCGAATAATCCAGAAGAAGTGCGTTGATCAGCGGAGCAATCTCTGCGACCCTCAACGAAGACAAGGAAACCATAGATGACGATGTCTCACCAACAGACGTAGCCAGAACAACTCCTGCGCACACCGCTTGCGCCTGGAAAAGGGAGGGCTTTTTAGCCCAGCTAGCCTTTAGCCCGGGAGGGAATGATCCGCAGAGCTAGCTCCACAGAGAGCCTCACACAGCGTAGCACTTCGTGTCTCACTAAGACCCAAGTAAGCGAAAGTAGGATTTGGCAAGCCTTTTGACGACGTCCTTTCTTCGTGTCACGTCGGAACAAAACCCACACAACGCACCTGTGGAGAAGGGGCAAGGAAGTATGGGTTCATGGGTCTGAGGGAGAATGCCCGAAGGAACATCCCCCCCTCTCCCCCGTCAACGTCTGATCCACCGCCCCCGAAGAGGAAGAAGGATCATGTCCAGAAGGTAGACGTTCCAGGAACAAAAAATCATATTTTCTTGAATAGGAATAATCTGCGACGTGGTTCATCAAGTGCTAAAAATCTCAGAAGTGTTTAGTCGAGCTGAAGAAAAAAGGGAGGCTGAGCTGAGGGTGGGCTCAGCCATATATTGGGTGCAGGCATGCCCCGATTGGCTGAGCCAAAGTAAGTGCATGAATTTCTCAGTGTGGCCGCTATGCGGCGAGGGTAAACCACTAGGAGCTAACGCCCTCTAGGGGGCGGAGCTCCATGACATATTACGAGGTTTTCAACAGATTTCCCTTCTGGATTCGGAGTCAAGGCCCGAGCCGTCGTCGGTGGGGAATGATCGGCAGGCATTTTCTACCGGTGGCCCGGAAAAACTTAAAACGCTACTCATCGGCGATTCCATTAGCAGCAGTATTAGACTAAAGAATCAGCCAGCGATTGTACACTGTTTACCGGGGGGCAGAGCCACCGATGTAGCCGCAAATCTGGGGTTGGTGCTAGCGAAGTCTCAAACTGGCCAGTATAGGGAGATAGAGATATTGTTATTCACGTTGGCACCAACGACGTTAGGATGAAGCAGTCAGAGGATACGAAGCAAAACATAGCATTAGCGTGTAAACTAGCTAGACAGATGTGTCGGCATCAAGTAATTGTCTCTGGCCCCCACCCAGCTAGGGGTAGCGACGAGCTTTACAGCAGACTCGACTGAAAACGGAGTTCTGCTCGTCGCAGGAGGTAGAGTTTGTAAAAAACTGGCTCTCTTTTTGGGACTCTCCCAGAAATAGGGTCAGTCCTGATCTGCTGAAGAGTGACGGATTTATCTTTTGTCCAGGAATATTGACTGGAGTCTCACTCCTATAGCCTCACCATGAGATAGGGTGCAGGTCAGGCTGCAAGCTGTTAGACAGCCTGCTAGCATAGTGGAGTCTGTCGATAGCATAGCCAGAGCAGTTAGCCTAGTTTTGCCTATTGTGACTGTTACTCGTTCTAGACAAAGAAAAGTAAAACCCGGTAGTGCAAACACTAGCAACCTTATTAAGATAAAGCTTTCTTCCATCTTGGTCATGAATGAAAATTATTGTCTTACATCACATCTTAAAATGGGACTCCTTATTATAAGATCCCTTGCTTCCAAGGCAATTGCAGTAAATGAGTTAACCACTGACCACAAACTAGATGTCATTGGCCTGTGTGAAACCTGGCTAAAGCCTAATGAATTTATTGCCTTAAATGAGGCCTCCCCTCCTGGCTACACATTTACAGGCCCCCCGGGCCTTACACAGGTTTCCGTAGTGAGTTTCCCGAATAATTGTCTAACCTTGTAGTCATGGCAGATAATATTCTGATTTTTGGTGATTTCAACATTCATATGGAAAAGTCCAATGACCCTCTTCAAAAAGCCTTTGAAGCCGTAATTGATTCAATGGGTTTTGTTCAACACGTCTCGGGTCCAACGCATTGCCACAATCATACTTTAGACTTAGTTCTGTCACGAGAAATTGATGTTGTGGATCTATTAATTCTTCCAAATGACCCTGGAATTTCAGACCACTGTCTTATCACATTTACTGTTAATTTAAAAAGCCAAATTACACCCCAAAAAATGACTTTTACCAGTCGTAATATAAATTCTCAGACTACAAATAGATTTCAGACTATTCTTCTAGTTTTGCTCATTGATGACAGTGCAAACAAATCTGTAAATGATCAAATTGAGGATTTAAACTCAATATTGCACAAGACTTTAGATAGGGTTGCACTGCTAAAAACAAAAGAAATACAAAACAAGAAACTTGCTCCCTGGTACACAAACAATACTAGAGCATACAAGCAAGCCAGAAAGTTGGAGCGAAAGTGGCGATCCACCAACTTGGAAGTATTTAGATTAGCTTGGATAGACAGTACAGTACAATGCAGAAAAGCACTCACATCTGCCCGATCATCTTATTTTTCCAACCTAATTGAGGTGAACAAAAACAATCCAAAATTTCTCTTTGATACTTTTTCTAAGTTAAAGAATAAGCAACATTCAACAAATGAAGTGGGTCTTCACTTCAGCAGAAATGAATTCATGAACTTTTTTGATGAAAAGATCATCACCATTAGAAAATAAATAACCGACTCTTCCAGCAGGCCTAGTTTTCAAACATTTACCGGTCCTAAGAATGCACAGAACTCCCCTGACCTGGTTGCAATGGGGACACTTGAATATTTTGATCCTATTTCACTTGACACGTTCACTAAATTAGTAACAAGTTCTAAACCAACAAATTGTCAATTCGACCCGATTCCAACAAAATTACTTAAGGAGCCACTTCCAGTGCTAGCTCCACCAATGTTGAACATAATAAACTGCTCCCTGTCCTCTGGAAGTGTACCAAACTCATTAAAAATAGCAGAAATAAAGCCTCTACTGAAAAAAATTAATTTGGATCCAGATTTAATAAAGAATTATAGGCCAATATCGAACCTCCCCTTCCTCTCCAAAATCTTAGAAAAATCTGTTTCTCAACAACTTAATGCCTTTTTGAAGACAAACAACGTTTGTGAAATGCTCCAATCCGGTTTCAGACCCCATCATAGCACTGAGACTGCACTTGTGAAGGTGATAAATTACCTTCAAATGGCCTCAGACAAAGGTTCTGCATCTGTTCTCTTGCTTCTTGATCTTAGTGCTGCTTTTGACACTATTGATCACTCCCTTCTCTTGGAGAGATTGAAAACCCATGTTGGGCTTTGCGGAAAAGTTTTAGCCCGGTTTAAATCTTATTTATCTGAAAGATATCAGTTTGTGTCAATAGATGATATGTCAAGTCAAAGGTAGGTTTTGGTGTTCCTCAAGGCTCAGTTTTGGGGCCATTACTGTTTTCCCTATACATGCTGACTCTGGGTGATGTCATCAGGAACCACAATGTAAATTTTCACTGCTATGCTGATGACACTCAACTATATATCTCGATGAAGCATGGAGAGGCCCCCAGAATAGCTCCTTTGGAAGCATGCGTCTCAGACATTAGGAAATGGATGACCGATAACGTTTTGCTTTTAAACTCAGAAAACAGAAATGTTAATTTTAGGACCTAAGAAACAAAGAGCACTGTTGGGAGATCTCACAATGAACCTGGACGGTTGTATAGTCATATCCCAAAAGAATGTGAGAAACCTTGGCGTCACCCTCGACCCTGACCTCTCTTTCGATGAACACATAAAAAATATCTCTAGAGCTGCTTTTTTTCATCTTCGGAACATTGCTAAAATAAGATTATTTTTATCAAAAGCTGATGCTGAAAAACTAATCCATACTTTTGTTACTTCAAGAATAGATTATTGCAACGCTCTAATCTCCGGTTACCCTGATAAATCAATGAATAAACTTCAGTTAGTGTTGAATACGGCTGCTCGAATTTTAACTAGAACAAAAAAAATTGTGCACATTACTCCAGTATTAGCTTCTCTACATTGGCTGCCTGTCAAGGCTAGGGCTGATTTTAAGGTTTTACTGTTGACCTATTAAGCAGTACACGGACTTGCTCCTACATATCTCTCTGAAATGATATATACCTACACGTAACTTAAGATCGCAAGATGCAGGCCTTCTGGTTGTACCTAGAATTTCTAAACAAACAGCAGGAGGCAGGGCTTTCTCACATAGAGCTCCGCTACTATGGAATAATCTGCCAATTGCGGTTAGAAATGCAGACTCTGTGGCAATTTTTAAGTGTCTACTAAAGACGCAACTTTTCAGCATGGTTTTTTGGGCTCTCATCTCCACTGGGATACCTGCTCTCCAATGCCACTTGAGGGCGGAGTTACTGGCTTGCTGCTGTCTGTCCTTTTGCCCCTCGAGCAATTGAAATGAACTCTGCTGGCAATACTCGGCCCTCATATAGGGTGGTTGCGGTTAGTCGATGTCCCTTTGGCTGATGCCTGGCAATGTGGGTGGATTGATTTCTTGCCTGTTGGGTCCTGTCCGAGGCCTCCCCTGGATAGGGCCACAGTGTCACTGGACCCCCCTGTCTCAGACAAAAGTTTTTATATTATTGTGCCGGGGGAGCAGGGCTAGTTCTCCTCCATAACTCTATGTTCTCCTCCTTAACTCTAAGAAATGCACTCTTTACCAACTCTCCTTGTCTCCTGTTGCGGTTCAACTTAGAA
>JACXGK010011968.1:0-15106 GCA_016801125.1 Novumbra hubbsi
ACACAATTTTTCAGTAATTTTATTCAGTATTCTACCATACAATGATATTAAATCTGCTAAACATTAATGTGAAGTAAAATCCAATGTGTGTCGTGTTAAATAAACTGTACCAGGCATTGTGGCGGATATTTGTGTCTTCACACCATCAGATGAAGACCTTATTCAAACATCTAATCTACTTTCTTAGAATATTCCATTTCCTGCTTTAGTTTCTCACACCTCCAGTCCAATTATTTTGTAGCGGAGTAGATGTATTTATGGTGGCTGCTGAGTGCTTTTGTGTTACTCTCTCTTTAAGTCGTAGATAGGTTTTACCGAATGACAGGGGACTAAGTGTCAGTAGTTACGGAGTAGTGAGGCTAGCCAGCTATGGGCCTCAAACCATGCGGTTGAGTTGGCCTGTAAGGCCTGCCGCACTGTATGGCTGATGTGGTGCCTGTGGTAGATGACACAGCAATCTGAGTTAATCCTGCCTAGCTCAAAGCCGTGGTCTGTATTGGGTCAGTGGTACACTTTGGGAATATTTTGCAAAGGTTATCTAACTTTTAGCAAAGCTTTATTGTCTGAGTATTGAGAAGTACACTGTAACTTGCAACATATTTTAATTTCGTTACATGCTTTTTTGAATCTTCAGCAGTCATTATCATTTGATGGTCAGTCGAAGTAGCTACAGTATAGCCATGACTTTCACATAATGTCTGAAAATAATGTGTAAATGTAGTTAGCGAGACAAACCTGCTGACTTATGCTAAGCATCTGCAACCTGGTTTTGATGCTGTTATTAGATGTACAGTAACATTTCATCTAGTTTTTATTGCTAGCCGTTCTGTTTCATAGAGTTTTCTAAGATGATGTTCTTAATAAATATTATGTCCATAATATCAAAGTTAAAAATAAAACCATTACAAATGATTCTAAATAAATTAGATGGAGATCTGCTTCGACAGGGACACTCCAGGACATTTACCTTTTTTAGGCCACTCTAGTGGGACTGTATTTTTTAGGGTCATTGTCTTCGTGGAAGATCAATCTTCTCCCAAGTCTCAGGTCTTTTGCAGACTTTAGCATTTTTTTCAGGATCTCTTGGTGGAATCTCTGGCAAGTGCTCTTCTTTCTAAGTTATTTTGTTTCTGAAGACAGCCGCGGCCCAAAGTATTGAGGCCAGTTGTTGATAGATTCGCAGTTGTTTATAATGAACGATACCATGCTCTGGGGGGATATTCAATGCCTTGTAAATGTTTTTCATATTCTACCTGATTGATTATTTTCAATAACTTTATTCTGGATTTACTACATCCCTATAATGTAGTTTTTGTTGGGAATTGTACTAACCAAATGCTGGACTTCACAGAGACAGGTGCATTTATCACAAATCTTGTGAAACATCTTAAATGCACACAGATGGACTCAATTGAACGAATAACAGAGCTTCTAAAGACAATGGTTGCATCTCATTGAGGTGTGTCATAGCAAAAAGGCTAAATATTCATGCAATCAATAATTTTCTTTCATGTTGTAACATTATGAAATGCAGAAAAGCCCAAGGAGGGAGAATAGTCGAGTGCCACTATACTTTTAAATTAGTGATCATTGTTCCATTGATGTTCTATGCTTGCCACTTGCTTGTGCCTTTTCCCCTTAGCAACGAGGGAACAGGGTTGTTCCAGATTGTCACAGACCAACCCATAACAACATCTGCTTGTTAGCTGGCCATATAATCAGCTAGTCAGCCAGTCAGCCAGTCAGTTATTTATCTAGTCATCTAGTCAGCCAGTCAGTTATTTATCTAGTCAGCTAGTCATCCAGTCAGGTATTTATCTAGTCAGCTAGTCATCCAGTCAGGTATTTATCTAGTCAGCAAGTCATTTCATTACATAGTTTGCTATTCATCTAGGCTGGTTGACGTCTCATTATCTAGTATGCTAGTTGTCTAGTCAGCTAGTCATTTACTCAACAAGTCATCTAGTCATCTAGCTATCCCCCCCCCCCCTCGTTGTTCCATCCCAGTATGTCTCTCTGATATATGAACACAGGTACAAATTCACCGATAACAGATTCCAAGGCTGGCTTTCAACTCTCTTCAATCGCAAACTACCAGCGACTAAGGTTTCACCTTTTCAGTCCCCCCGGCGCTCTCCCTGTCTCTGGCAAAGAAGCACAGTACCAGGGGCATTTGTTCATTTCCTGAAGACATTGGTGTGTGCGTGTACACAGTATGGGAGTGTGTGCATGTGTTAGCTGTAGAATGAGCGGGGTCATTCTGAGGTGTTCTGCAACCCAGCAACAATACAACAAAAATGTAAAAAATACAACATGCCGGGAGAAAACAAACCACGCTATCTATATCGACCTCGTTCCTCACCAGTGTGGTCGATACAACATAGGTTCATACATGAACAAAGTTAACGCAGGGACTTTACACAGTCTTTTCCCCCTCCGCGGTTAAAGCGTGGTAGAACGTGGAGCGGCATACTCATCAAAACAGCGGTGAAATATTACAGGCTGCGTGGTTATTAAAAGGGATATTACCATGGGCGACTGGGGCAAAACAGGGCCTGACTGTCACTTTAATGAGGGGGTGCACTGCTGAAGCCAGGGAGAATGGCCTGTGGAGGAATGACCAAAAACCTCCACTGGCTCGTACTCATTTCCACACCTTCCCTCTCGCCTACTCGAAATGATACGCAGACTTACACACACACACACTTGGACGCACCCTACGTAGAACCCTTCAGCTACATGCACGTGCAAGCGCCAGCCCCCCCCCCCCCACACACACACACACAGACGAATACACTCTAGCCACATTCTACACAGAGGCCAGTGGTCAGTCCAAACGGATCCCGCTGAGGTTCCACTGGAGACAGGAGGAGCGGACGGTCTTTGTGGGCAATCTCTATATAGTATTATTCACAACACGGGTACACGCTACGACCGCTCCATCATTTAAGAATACTCCAGCCCAGACAAAACGGGGGTAGGGAGGGGGTACATTTCTATTTTCCACCTCGGGCTCCCCTAGCACATAAACACATCGACAGGGTCTGAACTAACAAACAAGAAGTCTATCCCATGAAATACGAGTCCCAAAACAAAGATGTCCCTTCACCAAAACCCAAGGCCTACACCCCCATCTGTGCCTCCTTCAAACCCCCCCCCCCCCCCCCCCCCCCCCCCCCCCCCCCCCCCCCCCCCCCCCCCCCCCCCCCCCGAGATACCCACAAGCCCTTGCTGTTCTCCGAGGTTGTTTATATGGCCCCTGTAATGGCGTCTGTCATGGCTAATCTTCCAGAAAGAGATCCTGATTTACTCCAGGTGGCGGTCGGTCCATTGTCCAGTCTCTGGAGCTGCCCTGACCTCTGATCCCTGGGTTGTCCTGCGTCCTAATGAGAGAAAGGGTCAGAGTTGGTGCTGGGAGAACATAGGTGACACAGGGATTAGGACGTACACACGCACGCACACACACACACACCATTCAATTCCACCAATCCTGACCTCACCATGGACTTGTGATCAGTTGGATGATACGTCCCCAGTAAGCTCCAACCCTAATAAACACAGCTAATAATAAAGGCACGGAGGGACGGAAAAGTGCTTCTCTCTCTTCTCTCATTTTTCTCCCTGTTCTCTCTTTGTGTCGTGCTCTCCCATCTGCCCGGGTCTATTTCCGTTGGCGAGCATTCCTCCAGCCTTTTTGGAAGGGTCCCTTAGCCCCCTCCATTGGCCCACCTCTGGGTCTCAGCCCGACCCGGCCGCCTGGCTCTGCCATGGGGCAGATATCATTTGTCCCGGTCGGCAGGACGGGTATAATCGAAGGCCGAAAAAATCCCCGGATGTTCCCAGTATTCCGAGAGTTAGGCTCCGGTGTTGTCTAGACACGATGGACACGATCCCTCCCTCACCCCCCTCACATATGCAGAAGAGTGTGCCACTCTCCCTCCCCCGGAGTCTCCCGAAATACCCAGGCGTGTGTAAATATAGACGGAAGTGCCGCTCTTCGGTGGAGTTAATAGTCTCCTGTTAATGCCGGACATACGACCCCGGGAGCCGTGACCCCATTCCCGGGCTTGTACCCTGCATGCTTCAACCCGTCTATCTGCCCTCTCTATGCCCCGGCTTGCCTCCCATTAGTGATACGGGCTATATTTATTTACCTAGCCAGGTGGGCGATAGAACACCCGGACAGTCGCGCTACTGGATGACTCCAGATAGCACAGACAGCAGCTGTCTAGAGCCTGGGTCACAGGAGGAGCGGTGAGCTCTAGCAATCCACCCACCGTGCCAAGTAACGTGGCCTCGCTGCCGTCTGTGGGGACCTCTGGTCAGCCTCTGTGATCTAGTGGTCCACGACTCGTTCCCTGTGAGACGTTTCCAGAAACCTGCGCTGAATCCTTAGCCGATCAGCTAAACCCAGATCAGCTAAATCTGACTTAAACCCGGCTCCACGGGCATGAGTGGAAGGGCCGTAAGCCCGTCGGACTTTGCATCAGAAGACCCGGTATGTCGGCAATCCCTTGCCACTGATTCCGCGCTCCTCCTGACTGGGAGGTGGTAGATGTGGTCCCTGCGTCTAGGCGCTCCACCAGCAGAGCTAATGTCAACCTGCCGGTCTATGCCTCAGGGATGGACATGACAAAGCCGTCACACAGAGTAAGAGAGCCCGACTGGGTTCCAGGGATGGACGGATGAGGGAAGCAGTAATGGATGCAACTGCAACAGGGTTGAAGGAGCAACGAGGCTCAGATACGAATCTCTCTCAGCTTTGACGACCTCTTGACCCTAATCCAATATCATGGGGGGTGGGGGGGTCTACTGTCCCCGCCCGAATCTCTCTTTCTGACTGACCCTCTGTTTCCCATCCGCAGCCAGTCCATTTCATCCCTTCTTCATTCTTTTTCTGAGGAGGGTTCAGTCAATTGTTTCCTCAGTTCGGCATTCTAGCCCGGAACAGTGCCAGTGATTCATCCTCTGGAGATGACGGAATGCTATGAGAATGCCGATGGGAGGACGGGAGAAGTGGGAAAAAGAAAGAGAGAAACAAAGGGATAGAGTGAGTATTGGATCGGAGGAATGGTGAAAACGTCACCCCGTCAGTATGTGGGGTCAAAGGTGAGGTGTTTCTCAGGGTCAGTGGGGAGAATCAGGGTACAGGGTCACCACTGGCCCCTTCTCTGCTCAAGAAAATTCGAACATCAGATTCGGGGACAGTGACAACTGATTTTGTGACACTTTAGGACGTCAGCTACTTTTACAGTCATTGAGCCTACTGCAAGTTCATATATCGATGTAGTAAACCACCGGAGACAGAGGACAGTCCTGAGATCAGCGCCACTGGACACATTGAAGAAGGACATGAAGCTGAAAACACATCTGAAACTAAGGACAGAAACAGACTTGGCATTAATATACATCAATTGTTCTGAGGTGTCCTGGCGATTAGGCCATTGTCATCTCTGCTACATCGCATCAGACGAACCTCAGGCCCGGGACACATTCCTATGCATCATGGGTTGCGTAGTCTCACGGACCCCGACCCGGAGCCGAGTGGCGATGAAGTCATGTGGAACAGGGTCACTTTGAGAGCACCGTGTGCTTGCGTGTGAAAGACTTTCGCGCAGATGGGGAAATAAATCAGAGGTCATGGTCAGAGAGGGGCTTTGGTGGCAGTAGGGTGGGGTCAGTGTGATGCAATCCACCATACATCTGCACAGCGACGACAGACCGGGTGTGTACTGGCTCCAGAGGTTCGCACGCACACACACGCGCGCGCGCGCGCACACACACACACACACACATACAGAGACAGACACACGTAATTCAATCTTTAACTCCTCGTGGGAGCCGGGGTTTAGGAGTCAGAGACTTAACACTAATGAATCTAATGAGACTGGAGCCTTTCTTGGGACTGGGGGTCACACGAGGCCGGGCCATAGCTGGTCAGTGGGGGCCGAAAAGAGCCACAGAAGGCAAAAACAAACACATGTAAGCAGAACTCAGATAAATAACAAAAAAACATGTTAGATGAATAAAAAAACAACCTATGCTAGCGTGTCATGGAAGGTACTAACTGGCTGCCGAATGTAATAACCAATTGACTTGCTAGCTAGGCGGTTGGGGTTGTTTTGGTCTGGATGTTTTGTTGCCTTATAAACAACCATGATTGGGTCTACAGCTGGTTTTTGTGGCTGGGGCTCTATTCACGTGCCTCAACCCCGAGTGTGAGAAACCTTCTCTCTGACCGTTCCTTTCTGATTCCCGTCAACCCCCCCCCCCCCCCCCCCCCCCCCCCCCCCCCCCCCACACACACACACAGACGCAGACGACACAGCTTTACTTCCAGTCCCTGTTGAGGAAGTGAATTCCAGGCGTCCAATTCCGGGTGAGTCTCATGTTGCCGTGTCTGTGTGTCTCAGCTCAGTGACTTCATCTCTCCATCCCGGGGTTGTGTCGGGATCTGAGCGCACCTGTAGGATGGAGGGATATTGGGGACAATGGTTCTCCACACAGCCCAGATCTGATATGCGTAGCTCGAACTGAACTACAGTCCCAATGCCAGAGGCATGCATTCCCCCAGCCGGCTTGCGTTTGAGGAACCCTGCCGTTTACCAATAGAGGCAAATGTCCACTAAAACCCGGTGTTTACTGACTATGCTATTGTCCACTCATTTTTACATCAACAGAACGTCATCTTCAATCGGTTTGGCTGTTGTAAAATGACGGCGCTTTGGCTGGTGGCAAAACTAAGAATGACATTGATTGTACATAAGCAGGCAGGGAGGAAATACGGCACGGCTTTAACGTTCACCTGATGACGCTTATGGAGCCAGAATGAGTAATCCCCTCATCCCCCAATTTAATCCTTTTAGCTCCTAAACCAAATTATAATCCCAGAAAAAACATTTTGAAAATTCTGACTTTATAAAGGTATGAATTTCATTCTTAAAGGGTAGGAAACAACACACACACAACACACACATGCATGTTTGTACACACAGACCCAAGCGCATCCATCAGAGGTGTGAGTCTGTACATCCCCTGTGTGGGGGGGTCAGAGGACCTGGTTCATCAGTAGTGGTCATGCTTATATTTCTTGACCCTAATCCTAATTCAATGCGGGGCGTTGAGGATGGACCCTCAATCCAGCAGGTCTGCCTCCAGCAGGTCTGCCTCCAGCAGGTCTGCCTCCAGCAGGTCTGCCTCCAGCAGGTCTGCCTCCAGCAGGTCTGCCTCCAGCAGGTCTGCCTCCAGCAGGTCTGCTCAACTAATAACCTTAGCATCACCCATCCTTCCAAGGCCTGACTAAATCCATTGGCCCCAAGCATGTTCTCTCTTGCACCTGGACAACTACGGTGTACACCTCCCCCTCTCTCTCCCACTCTGTCCCCCACACTTTCCCCACACTGCCACTCCATTCCTGTCTTCTTTCCTCCCCAATCTCCCTTTCTCTCTCATTCCCACTGTCTTCCTGTCAATGTCTAATTAAACCTGGGAAGCCTTTAGGGTAATGCCCCCTCGCCTCCTCCTCGCCTTCTCCTCCCGATCCTTCGCCCACTACTTTCTCACAGGGTGGATAAAGGGAGGGGTGTTGGGTGAGGGGAACAGAGCAGGGGGGGGGGGGGGGCACGAGAGGGACAGAGGCAGAAAAACAGAGAGACAGTAGGATAGAGAGACAGAAGAACAGAGAGACAGTAGACAGAGAGACAGTAGGACAGAGAGACAGTAGAATAGGGAGACAGTAGAACAGAGAGATCAGAGAGACAGTAGAACAGAGAGACAGTAGGACAGGGAGACAGTAGGACAGAGAGACAGTAGGACAGGGAGACAGTAGGACAGGGAGACAGTAGGACAGAGAGACAGTAGGATAGAGAGACAGTAGGACAGGGAGACAGTAGGACAGAGAGACAATAGGACAGGGAGACAGTAGAACAGAGAGACAGTAGGATAGAGAGACAGAAGAACAGAGACAGTAGGACATATATACGCTAGGACAGGGAGACAGAAGAACTGAGAGACAGTAGGACAGAGAGACAGTAGGACAGAGAGACAGTAGGACAGAAAGACAGTAGGACAAAGAGACAGTAGGACAGAGAGACAGAAGGACAGCGAGACGGTAGGACATATAGACAGTAGGACAGGGAGACAGTAGGACCGAGAGGCAGTAGGACAGAGAGACAGAAGAACAGAGAGGCAAAAGGACAGATATACAGAAGGACAGAGATACAGTAGGACAGATATACAGAAAGACAGGGAGACAGTAGGACAGAGAGACAGAAGGACAGAGAGACGGTAGGACAGAGAGACAGAAGGACAGAGAGACAGAAGGATAGAGAGACAGTAGGACAGAAAGACAGTAGAACAGAGAGACAGAAGGACAGAGAGACGGTAGGACATATAGATAGTAGGACAGGGAGACAGTAGGACAGAGATATAGTAGGGAAGATAAACAGAAAGACAGGGAGACAGTAGGACAGAGAGACAGTAGGACAGAGATATGGTAGGACAGATATACAGAAAGACAGGGAGACAGTAGGACAGAGAGACAGTAGGACAGAGATACAGTAGGACAGATATACAGAAAGACAGGGAGACAGTAGGACACAGAGAAAGTAGGACAGAGAGACAGTAGGACAGGCAGACAGTAGGACACAGAGACAGTAGGACAGGGAGACAGTAGGACAGGGAGACGGAAGAACGGAGAGGCAAAAGGACAGAGAGATAGAACAAGGTTGGGCATCACAGCCTGGGGAACAGAGACTGGATTCATGGCTCTTATCAGCTCTGTGAATGGAGCTCTTCACTAGGCCTCTTATAACTCCCTGATATCCAATACCCATGCCCTCCTAAAGCTATCTCTCCCTCTCTCTCTCCCACAGCGACACAGAGAACCACACACACACACGCCCCATTCATACACAGACCAAAATCTCAGTAATTTGCAATGCCTGTATTTATATAAAAACAAAATTCCAACTGAAAGTCAGAAAATCAAAGGCACCGAAAGACTTACTTATGATTTCAGAGACCCTGTAACTGGCCCTATACATTTGATATGGCCAACCAACCTAGTAACCTAGTAGTTCTGCATACCCTCAGTATAACATTGCTTAGTCATGCTAAACCAGTCATGATGCTTCACAAACATGATATGATGTACATCCGGCTAGGTTGTTTATGTTCCTGGAATGGGGATTATTTTAAATACCTTCACTTCAACATTTGCTGAAATAATGTACGAAGAACATTACGTCAATGCACCGACAGCAATATGAGGCTGCACTTCTCCTAAAGTCTGTGTCAAAGTTCCTTTCACTGTATATCTTATTATTTTCCTTATCCTCTATTTGTCCCTATTTGATGAACATTTAAACCCAAATAAATGTTTCCCCACAAAGTGATGCAACCTTCCGACCGGTCCCTTTTACGCAATGCTTACATTCTATCTGCATGTCATCAGGAATGGGACAAACATTTGCTTGTATAGAAGCAGAACACACTGTATAAACATTACACAATAATTAAAAACACAAAGTCACAGACAAACCAGACAAACGGTTTTCTGTCTCATAGGAAGAATCTTTCATACCTCCCCACTTTTCCCTCAAGACACTCGACCAAAGACTAGTGTAGTGATTCAGCCTCCTAATAAATAATATTTGTGGTTCAGATCCAGTGGACACATTCCTATGACAAACGCAAGGCCTTGTCACCATCAGCAGGACTGGCAATCATCGAAACTAACAGGCCAATGCATTTGTCAATTATAAATAACAACTTAATTTGCTAATATCTGATAGATCAGAGAAGCATTACCTCCCTACCGCTCTGTTACATTGGTGATGTTTGTTCCTCAGATTCCCACTTGCCTCCATTTGGTTTGCCACTTCGAAAAAAACTGGATATGTTGGATATCCTGGCTTCTTAGCTTTGTGTGTGTGCGCGTGTGTGTGTGCGTGTGTCCTGGACATGTGTATGCCCAAGTGTGCGAGTGTGTATATGTGTGTGTGGGCAGAATCCTCCTTTGTCAGCCGGTTTCCAGCGGAGACAGGGGCTAGAGAGGTGGGGCTGTATTATAGGATATTAACGTGTAATGATGGGGCTGGGAGAACACTGGGCCATGGGAAAGTGGTCGCAGTGTCTCGCTGCGGGCTAGCGCTGGCCTGGCGGCAGGCACTTGGCTCCGGGAGCCAGAACCGGGTCACACAGCCACAAACACTCATTATGGGTCGGGGGAGGGAGGGTCGGGGGAGGCAGGGAGTGATGGGGGTGATTTTTTTATGGGGGTTGTGGCAACTGCCAGAAACCACCTCGCCATTTCCCAACCCACCAGCCCACCAACCCCAGTCCCCTCGAAAGGACCCCAGAGCCCAGGTTCTCCGAGCCACAGGGGGAGAGAGAGAGAGAGAGACGGGGGAGAAAGAGAGAGGCTCATTTCCATGCCGACTGAGCATCCAGACCTCACCTGAACCACAGCGCCACGACAACAAGAGGGGGACGGGGGAGGATATGGGTCGGTACCACGGGCCTGACCTCTGTCTAACCAGAGGATAGGGAGAGGTCAAAGGTTATGAGGGGACAGAAAACCTCTAGACCTACAGTGGGAAGAGAGAGGCTCAACATGGGTGATCTCTTATTTCACCACATTCCCCCGATTCAACCAAGCGTTCAGCACATTGCCGAAGGGCCCTTTAATGACAGCTTCCTACTGTGTGTCTATGGGTGTGTGTGTGGATGTGTTTGTGTATATGTGTGTGTGTGTATGTGTTTGTTTGTGCATATGGGTTTGTGTGTGTGTGTTTGTTTGTGCGTGTGTGTTTGAGCGAGAGAGTTCCACGTTCCTGCGTTGCACAGGCAACTCGTGTGTTGGTCCGTCATGGCGATACAGTGCGAGCGGAGCCGGTTGCTTCTCAGCGTTGCGTGTTCATGCAGGTTTCACAAACACGCAGCGCCACAGGGACATACGTTGAAGGTCTTCAGCTCCACACTAAACATCACAACCCTTTTACATAACAGGCCCCTTCTAAAACATGGGTCTTTTCGTGTAAGTGTAGCCCTATCCTCCAGCTGATATACTGACCGTTAACCGACTCACTCTGTTCTGGAGGGGCTGTTCAGAATTATTATCAACCTGAGAGCGGTGAAACATTATCCCAAGTCATTAACTGAACTAAGCTTTGTTTTACCCCCTGAAAGAGCCTGTCTTCCATAGATTCCAATTACCCAGATTATACTTTGTGTTCTTTACTTTGTGTTCTTTACTAAGGCTCCAAGGCGTCCGTCAAACGCTCCGTCTTGCTTTCCCAGGCCACCAACTGCTGTATGTAGCCTCACCGAAATGAAAGTCAACACCGCCCGTCTTAATTCTGGCGGGTGATTGTCTGGGTTCTGGTGTGAGGAAGCGGGGACCTTTGAGCGTAGAGAAAAGCCCCGGTCCTTCCCTTTCTCACAACGTTCTCAGCGGTTTGTCTTGCCTCCGCAAAGGCCCTCGTCCACGTGCAACAGAGATGTAGAATCATGTATATTCACTTCTTAATGTGCTCAGAGACAATCGCGGGCGCTGGGCTAATCTCTAAATCTTGTCAACTTTCTCCGAAGACCCCCCCCCCCCGCCCCCCGTCCCCCACAACCCAGAGGCCGCTGAGCCGAGGCCCTGAAAAGAAATCAAATTTCCACATGAAGTGAGCGGACAGCGGTGTGGCTTCGACTCTTTCTCTCTTTGCCGTTTACTTTCTCCAACTGTGAGAAAGCTGCTCCGAGCTGCTCAATGGTCATGCATATTTATGTGGGAGAGAGTCCCTTCTCTCGTCCATCAGTCCGTCAGTCAGCCAGTCAGAGATGTAGTTAGGCCAGGCCTGTCCCCTGTCTGCCAATAAAGAGGACCATTGCTGGGCAACACTCTGGGCATAAATCTACCCCCCCCACGGATGAATTCAAATGCAAATCCCTAACCAGTAAACAGAAAGGACAATCTTAATTTAGCTGACCCTGAATCTGCATGCTGTACTTACTGACAACTGGCAGGAACACCTAATTCTCCACAGCGTGGGGATGTGTGTGTGTGTGTGTGTGTGTGTGGGTACGTCGGTGTGTGTAGTTGAGCGTGTGTTTGTTAACAGCGTGCGCTGACCTGTGAGATGTAGAATAACTTTTGTAAACGTTTGCATTGTACAGGTTTTGAGTGTGTGGGTGTGTGTTTATAGTGTGTGTGTACGCGTGTGTGCGTGCGTTGCCATGCGCGTCTATAACTCTCCCCGTCAGGCCCCTCCTTCTCCCTGGTCCTTCAGTCCCAGCAGGTCCAGATTTGAACCTGAACTGATTGTGCGTAAGAAGCAGTTGCCGGGAACGGTTCAGTGGGGCAGAAGCAGTTGCTAGGGGAGCGGAGCCAGGTTGCCGGGGGCAGCGGCGGTCGCCTCGAGTTCCGCTGAAGGGAGAGCGTGAGTGTTAAAGCCATTAGGAGGCCTTACCATATGAAAGGCCCGGTGGGCGTGGCAGGGTGAAGATGAGCCCCGGGAGGGTCGTCCCGCAGGCTGAAGACGGGGGCCCCACAAAGGACCCATTCACTACACCCACCTCCACCCGCCCCTCCATCCACCTCCACCCGCCCCTCGTCTACCTCGGCCGGCCCTCGCCGAGGCCCCATTCAGGCCCGTCGCGGCCGGGGAGAGGGGGAGTTCCGCTTCCTTGGCGGCGCAGGAATGGCACAGGCGCGGAAGAGGGAGGCGACGCGCTGAAGCCTTTTCTCGCTGGGAGGGAGGCGCTGACCTGAACGGGCCGTGCGATGGAATCCAGGGGCCGTGGAACCTGTCCGGCAAGCTCCGTAATCGGGCCTTCGTGTCATCGTGGCCACCCGGGCGTCTGTCCCCTGTACTCCCCCTGTACTCCCCCGTGACGACTAACAAATGACTGGGCAAGGTTCTTGTAGGTACCAGATGTACACGGTCGATGATCTTGTGAGTTGCTCTGGAGCGTCAGTTTGACAAAAATGTAAATGTTGAATGAAATGGATCCCATTTTTGGCGCCAGCTCTCCACCTTTCCATCTCTCCATCTCTCCATCCTTTCCATCTCTCCATTCTTTCCATCTTTCCATCCTTTCCATCTCTCCATTCTTTCCATCTTTCCATCCTTTCCATCTCTCCATCCTTTCCAAGAGTGGCCATTTATTTCCCCTCATTAGAAGAGACCTACTGTTTACTAAGTAGAAATTGAAAAAACACACAGAAGCCAAAAATAGAAACCATTAAGGGACGGAAAGTGTTGCGTGTGTGGCTCATAGCCACAGGTAGGTCTGCAGAAACATTGCACTGAAAGCTAGACAGTGTTTTGTGTCCTCTCAGGGATAATGACAAATCAGTGGAATTGACTTGTTCCAACAAGCAGTAAAATGGTCAGACTTTAAAGAGAACACACGGTCTCTGTCAGTGATGGGACAACCTTGAGTCATCTAGACCTGTGTGTGAGAGTTGACCTTCCAGCACTGGGCCAGAACTAGTTTTGGATGGGCCACTCGGCACAACCGAATGCTCAGGTCTGGGTCCTAATGACGACTGGTGACAGAAGAGAGTAGAGGAAATCCTATAGACTGGTGTGTGGGATTGGAGAGGTCAAAGGTTGTAGTGTGCCTGAGATGTTTGTGGATGAGTGAGGTGTTGGGGAGCAGTCCCCCATACCATCAGAGCCACCTAATTAGCTTCCCAGTGGCTAATTCGTCCTCTCCTCCACCTGTTCTCTGGGACTTTTCTTGCAAAATTTGTTTCAGGTCAAAATACCTGTTAAATCAGTGTAGGGTGGGGGTGTGGAGGAGTGCGGTGTGTTAAAGGGTGGGGTTAAGAGAGCTGTTGTACGGTATGAGTGGGTGGGGGTCAGCGGGTCAGAGTGTGTGGAGTTAAGGGGGGACTGGGCAGTGAAGGGGTGTGTCTGTGAGAGGCATGGGGATTGGCTGGTGAGAAACCGGGGATACGAGAGATCCGTTACCCAAGATGGAAATGAACGATTGGTTACAGATCTTAGTGGGGGCACCCTGTTAAAGGAGAAGCTTCCTGCTTTGCCAGACATCTTAAACGTGTTGTATATTTTAGGTTTTAAAAATGAGTAAATGAATTCAGCTAATTATACATTTTCACTTTCCAAAACCATTTTTCCATCAACTTTTCATTGTTTTTCACATCATATTTGACATTTCCTGTTGCTGCAGGATTCTTAATGCAGGTCCTGACTGCCCAAAACAACACTATATATTTGTTGAGTACCACCACAGCACATTGAATTAATAGTTAAGAAACCAGTAAATCTGCAATTATGCTAATGGCCCCAATTTCCAGTTGCTTTTGTTCTAATCGTTGTAAAGTGTTTTGGACGGAGTCAGCAGACAGTTTGACACATATTAAGGCTGGCATTGGACAACAGCAGACCGCTAGCAGTGGCCATCACAGACGGCAGAGGGCTTTCTGCAGTGCCAGTTCCTTGCGAGGGGAAACAGAGACCTTCTCCAACCCCCTGGGACCCCCAGCAGCCACACAAACACGCTGAGGCTCGCAGCAGCAACCCAGCCATGGTGATTAGTCACAGGGTTTCATTCCCTGCCTGTTTTGATCAATTAACACAAAGAACGTGGGAAAGGGAGGCGGAAAGAAAATGCAGGGGATTAAAAAAGAGACTGACAGCGACACATGTTCCCCAACTCCTTCCTTCCTTTCTCTCTGTCTTTCTCTCTCCCTCTCTCATTCTCTTTCTTTCTCTCTGTCCTTCTCTCACCCTCTCGCTCTCTCATTCTCCACCTCCGCTGTCTTCCATTGCTTCTCTCCATCTCTGCGTCACTCCACCTAAACGCCTTATTCTTCCTCTCCTTTCTTTGTCCATTTCTCTCTGCCTCTACTCTCTCTATCTCTCTTCCTCAATCTCTACTCTCCTTTCTTTGTCCATTTCTCTCTGCCTCTACTCTCTCTATCTCTCTTCCTCAATCTCTACTCTCCTTTCTTTGTCCATTTCTCTCTGCCTCTACTCTCTCTATCTCTCTTCCTCAATCTCTACTCTCCTTTCTTTGTCCATTTCTCTCTGCCTCTACTCTCTCTATCTCTCTTCCTCAATCTCTACTCTCCTTCCTTTGTCCA
>JACXGK010011969.1:0-15005 GCA_016801125.1 Novumbra hubbsi
GTGTCACACACTTCCTATATACTTCTGGTCCTAGCGTTACTAGTTACTGTTTACAGGAATGGGGTGTCACACACTTCCTATATACTTCTGGTCCTAGCGTTACTAGTTACTGTTTACAGGAATGGGGTGTCACACACTTCCTATATACTTCTGGTCCTAGCGTTACTAGTTACTGTTTACAGGAATGGGGTGTCACACATTTCCTATATACTTCTGGTCCTAGCGTTACTAGTTACTGTTTACAGGAATGGGGTGTCACACACTTCCTATATACTTCTGGTCCTAGCGGTAACGGTTGTTTTTGCTTACCTGTCAGGCTGCTGCTGAGTGGAATGTGAAGGAGGGTTTTCTTTAATGGGAAAGTGCGTTCAGTCCCGTTGGTCCACAATGTGGATGCTAGTTGTAATTTGTAGCCATGCACACAGAGCCAGTGACCTAGATATAGCTAAAGCTTGGTCCCGTTGTCGATTGTAGATGTAAAGTAGCTTGTCTGCATTTGATTGGATGGTGTGGCATCTTCTCTCGTTATTCGTTGTAAAACTGTTCTGTAGCTTTGAAACCCTTGAGCAGGCAGGGTGTGGTGCGTAACATCTCCTAAGCCACTTTATCATCCCATCAGTGAACATACACACTGCCAAATACTGCCCTTCCTTATACAAATGGAAATGTCAACTGGAAGCTTTTAGGAGTTTCCAAGACGCCAGCTACCTAGCCATCTAAAGCTTCGGGCGACAGTCTGTAAATAACGTTCCGTGGACGTCATGTTACCGGTCTGCTTGTTGTTAAGGTCTCAGTCACGGTAAACCTGGGGCAAAGCTGTGTGTGCGTGTGTGTGAGATGCTCAGGAATTTCTCTCTGACTGACTTGGTGGAGATAGCATCAGCACTCGTATAGGGGTTCTACCGGGACACACGCTAGCTCCGTTCTCTACACGATAACCGCTATCGTGCCAGGTATCTTTTGATCTTGATGTGGTGACTAGAGGCATGAGCGAGGCGAACCAGTTCAACCATTTTCCCCTGCCGATAGTGGGTGATTGTGTAAGCCCCGGCCCACTAAGATATGATGTGTGGCTTGATGTTGGTTTGCGAAGGCGACAATTTTCCTTTTGTGTCGTTCCTTACATTTAAAAAAAATTATCTGCTATGGTTGATGTTGCGCTGAACGAGGCGTGGTGCAAAGCAGAGGCCTGCATCTCTAAAAGAATCGCGTTCCTGCCCTGCAATCGCTTCAACATTGTCGATGGGTCCGTGAAATTGTTAGATAGTTAGACGGTTCAAAAGGGAAGTGTTAGTTTGAGTTTTCCGTGTGTGCTTTGGGACAGTAATGGTTAACAGCAATAAGGGGACTGGGTATGAGATGCTGTCCGGTTCTGAGGTAAGGTGAGTGGAGCCACTTCCTCTGCCTCCCAAATCATATTTTTTTGCGGCTTGTTTGTTTAAGCGGAGCAAGGAGGAATCAGCCAAACAACATCCTGCTTCAGAGCCCGTCTGCGCTTGTAGCCGTGCCAGGCCATGAATTGGCCCTTTGACTGTGGGGGCATTGGAATGCTGGGACGAGAAGAGGGGTGCCAGACTGTTTCAGAGAAAGGGGAGGGGTGGGTCCTGAGTGACAGGTGATACGTGTTCGAACAGATCGGCATCAGTAACAAAACACATTTGTCAGAGTCCTCAAGAGGTTCTGTTTAAATCTGTGTGTCGGTTCTTTGGGATGGAACTCACCTTCGGCCACACTAAGCAGGAACAAGATGTACGTGTTTGTAGACAAAATTCACGCTGGTTTCTGATTCTCACTTGACTCACCGGTTGAAACGACTGGTCGGGTTAGATCGCACACCCAAATTCCCCGGCGTGGATCAACTTCTGACCAGTGTACTGCTGCAGCATACCGAGGCCAGCATACCGAGGCCAGCATACCGAGGCCAGCATACCGAGGCCAGCATACCGAGGCCAGCATACCGAGGCCAGCATACCGAGGCCAGCATACCACCACAGGGTCTGGGACTCCCAAGGGTCAGAGTTGTTTGCCACCCGGGCACCTACAGAAACATAGCGGGGCCTCTGTCTGACCTGAACACGTAGCCTCGTCCCTGGCGTCCGCACAACACACGCTCTTATGCATGACTGAGGCACATTACGGTATGGAATTCATCATCAAGAGCTGGCCTCGTTCACTGCTCGCCATTTTCTCAAATACTTTCCACCGCGGCTCTTTTTACTGGGAGTGCACAGCTCCGGAGAGCACTGGGCGGATCGCTGCTGCGTTCCACTGCCTCGAGGCTAGTTGTCGCTACAGCCTTCACAACTGCGAGCAGATGCCCGTTCCTTTCAGAACCGCTGACGTAGAATGACGAGGATGGGCAAAAGCTAGTATGGCCGAATACCGTCCAGCCCTTTTAACCGGTAATGGTGCTGGAATCGAAGGCAGTGAGAAAAGGTAGACATTTCCCGAACGGTTGTGTACTGCGTGTTATGTTGTTGTAGACGTTCCTACGATCACATCAGGGTCATTCGAAGACCAGCTTATCACACCACCTTCTATTGGTTGTGCTCATCAGTATTTCCAAGCTACCGTACCGTGTTTGCTGATAGGTATCCAGTTCTGTTATTGTTGCTTCTGGATTAAAAAGCACAATTGTATTGCATTTCTTTAACGGAAAACACAGTGACTTTGAAATGCACAGAACTTTGCCACACTTTCCCATGTCCCTGCGCTTGAGGTAAACCCAATGAGATCCAACAATGGTGAGCTTGTGAAGTCGCCTGTAGGAACAGACCCCCCCCCCTTCCAGTGTACGGTAGGAAGTCTCAAAACTGCACAACAATTACCATTTCTGTGGTTGCCAGACAAGGAATAGAGAACCTCGTTTGGTGTGTCATGTTGCATTTATCTCTCTATTATTTGCACTCTTTTTCCCTCTTTCTTCCTCTTTCTTTGTATGTTACTCCCTTTTCTACAATGTCCTTTTCCCTCCCTCTCTCTCTCCCTCCATCCCTCCATGTAGTCAGGCTGTCGCTATTTAAAATAAGGTTTAAATTACAGGACTGGCTGTGGCTTTCCATCGTTCCGTCAGAGTTTTTGCCAACTCGCAATTTGCCTAATGGAGCCCCGCCATGCTGTTGAACCTACAGATTCTTTGCAGATGTTGACAGGCAATGACTTTATGAATTGTTGGAAATTGTCGCATGTGCGTTTTGCAGGACCGCTTGGTCAAGTTTGGTTTGTTTGAGAGAAGAACCGTTTGCCTTGTTTTAGAAAATAGCGAATCGCCATGTTGTTGTTGAGGTAAGTCTGGGTTTTCTCGTTACAATAAAGATGTAAGATCTGGTGTGTGTGTATATCCCCTACAATAACAAGTAACAGAGTGTGGGTTGGTGTATGTCGCATGTTGTGATGGATCAAGGCTACTTGACATACATCATGCTGACAGGAGACACCTCTCCTCACGACAACTCCTCTGGCGAAAGAGACAAAATGAGACACAACTCTAGCTGGGACTGACTGGGACATCAAAATATTTCCACGAGTATTGTGTCTCCAAGTGGTTCATCTGAGTCCACATTCAGTAGGGAGAACTCCAGTAGTGGCACAGGGCACTTTTTCAACGAATGCGTAAGAGCAGAACATGGAGGCCTATTCCGCAGCAGTGGTATACATTTGTTGATAATTGATAAAGACAGGCTTGTGTTTTTTCATGTTCAACACTGTTGTTTCAGTCTGTCCTAACCCTCCAGAACTAGACAATGTCTTGGAGATATTGGAGGTTCTAGATGGATGGGGACTTAGGTTGTTTTGACATACGTTAGTTTAATCTAGGTGTGTTGTCAGGGCAAGATTTGGTCAAAGATGCATTTCTTTATTGTCTAAAAAGGTCAAAATCGGATTTGTTGCACGCACCTTCCAAGGCAACATGGCACACTGTTTGGCACAAGTCCTCTCCACGGCTACTAAGGTCTAAAGACGAGTTCTAGCTCACTGTGTGTGAGTGAAATGGGCAGTGACTTAAGAAGTCTGGTTCTGCAGGTCATTTCAGCTCCGTGAACAGAATCAGGGGGGGAAAGCTTTTGAGAAGCAACTAAAAACATCCTACAAAAGCACCGAAATATTTGTACGGCCTCCGGGAGAAGCACTTGGTCGATGGAAATCACCACGTTTGTTACCTGTTAAATAACGTGGCTGAGTTCCTACGCCTTCCGGGTCCAGGGTCAGGCCAACACGTTGCACATTGTGTGGGAGGTGGTCTTGGCCTGTCCTTCCCCCACACCACCTTATCTCTTTCTCTCCCACCAACCCCCCTCTCTCTACCTCCCCCACCCCACTCCTTGTTTCTCCCCCACCCAACTCCCTCTTTATCCCTCACTTTTTGTCCCTCACAGTTTCTCCCCCAGTCTCTCCTCACAGTCTTTCCTTCACAGTCTCTCCCCCAGTCTGTCTCAGTCTCTCCCTCACAGTCTCTCCTTCCAGTCTCTCCCTCACAGTCTTTCCTTCACAGTCTCTCCCCAAGTCTCTCTCTGAGTCTCTCCCTCACTGTCTTTCCCCCAGTCTCTCATTCAGTCTCTCCCTCACAGTCTTTCCCCCAGTCTCTCCCTCAGTCTCTCCCTCACCGTCTCTCCCCCAGTCTCTCCCCCAGTCTCTCCCTCACAGTCTTTCCCACAGTCTCTCCCTCAGTCTCTCCTTCTCAGTCTCTCCCCCAGTCTCTCCCTCAGTCTCTCTAACCACTAACCCTAAGGAGGTGTTCAGGCTCTGTCTGCTGCCTGCTTTTTCTCCTCCTTTTTCTAAGGTGTCGTGTTTTACAATCTGCAGGATGGCTAATAACCCCCCACCTTGCCAGGAATCTCAACTGGACGTACTTCCTGTGCCTGCTCTGCCCTTGCTTGTTGATGTCTGTTATATCTTCTCCCATGACTGGTTAGTCCAAGTGAAGTGTCCACAAGTGTTGCTGTGTCCCTAGCCTTTTTTCTTAGAACAGCACTTCTGAGGACAAAAGGGAGAAATGTTTTGCCAGATATATTCATGTAAACATCCAAACACACACACACACAAGACATAGTTCAATACACAGCGTGAGTGCCAGGTGTGCCTAAGTTACCGCAACAATCTCAATCTGTTGCTTCAATGCTTTTTCCTATTAGCAAAGAAGAAAAGACCAGCACTCCTCATGCAGCTTCTCCAGTCTGGCTGATGATCCAGGCTTCTGATGGCAGAGATAGCCCAGACGCCAACCTAAATGTGGCCTGCTGAATGGAAGTTGCCCTGTAATGATCGTTGTCTCCAAAAACACAGGACCGGGCCGTACCACTAGACAGACAGGCAGACAGACAGACAGACAGGCAGGCAGGCAGACAGACAGGCAAGGGTTGCAGAGAGGGAGTGGGAGAGTTTTTTTAATGTTCTCTGTGGGCTTTCTGGAAATTTGACAAAACATCTCTTGGCCACACGTTCCTACATAATGGAGAGGCCTGGTTGGTCCAGGTTTTTGTCCGCGGGTAAATTCTGTCCTCCGGCGTTGTCCCCGCCCCTTCGGCCAATCCCCCCGTCCCCCCACCCCCGTTCCCACACCCCTTCTCTGTCAGCGCGGTGGAAGAGTCTAATAACTGGAGGGGAATCTAATCCTTGGCACAGGATGAGAGGCATGAGTCTCCCTCCCTCCGTCTCTCTGGCTTTTTCTCTCCCACTATTCCTCTCGTCCGGTACTGGCTATGGTTGGCAGGGTCTCTCTCCCTCTGTCCCTCCCGGTCTCTCTCTCGCGCGCTCTCTTTTCCACATCTACCTCCGCCCCCCCGTGTGTCTCCAGTCACCCTGTCTCACTGCTCTCTCACTTCCCTCTCCTTTCATTCCTCCACACTCTGTGTGAGGTTGTCAGAGGTAGCCGCGAAGCGGGGAGTTGGTTTATCCCGGGTATGGAGACAAAGAAAACGAGGAGCAGAATGGTTGTGTGGTGCGGTTCGAGGTTCAGGGGCCTGTGGGGATCCAGCAGGAAACCACTTGTCTGACCTCTGAACTTGGAGTGGTACTTCTTTTTTAGCCACAAGTCTTAGTGAAAGAGCCTCGTACCAAGTGGAGACGGGGGGTTTAACCGGGGGGGGGGACTCCTACTTATTTTTCAGCTGTTATAAAAGGTTTATCAGTGGTATACTGTACATTCAGGTTGGACGGGTGCAATCACAGGGACACCCAGTTGTGAGAGAAATCCCCTACCAAACTGTTAGTCATAACCTGTATTTATTACAACCTCTATAAGCCCTTTTTTGAATCCCACACAACACACGCCATTGTACGTCAGAGACTAGAACACAGTAATCACACACAAATAGCGTTTGACTAAATTCCTTCATGCGTGTGAGTCATCACAAAACCACATGTTATAAAAAAAAAAGCAAGAAGCTACACAATTTCAGCACCACATCAACATACGCTGTTTAGGCACGGGCAACGTTTAGGTCGTTTTCGGTCAATGACGTTTTGACTTTTATTTGATTGGTTATTCTTTTCTATCAAAGGCCCACCCACAGTTGAGCTCGGTTGAGTTGATTGGTTAATTGTTTCATTTTTTTAAACAAAGGCGTGTGCGTTTGCCAAACCAGAAATGCCCTTAAAGAACCCTTTTACCTAGGCAACATAAAATACCTGGTCTACACATACTGATAAAGAGGTGGGGCTGTTTTGCGCTGTCGGATAATCTTGTCTTTGTCTTTCATCAGCCCAGGTGAAATTGAGAGAGAAAATAATAAAAACAGGGAAAGAGACATTAGAGAGAAATTCTAAGTTATATTTGGGGAAACCTGGTGTCTCTGGCTTTTCAGAGTACATGCAGGAATATTAGTGATCTCGATACTGGACCAGGAAACATGTACTATTACTCATTCATTTAATGCATATTTTGTAGGCGTTCCAGTTATCTCAGTGCAGTGGACGAAATAAAGAATGATAAACTGGAGTGGTTCCAACACTGAAAGCCGATTGGCTAGAAGATGTAAAATGTCACAGTGTGGCACAGGTATAGCACAGCAACTATTGTAACATTCGTTTGTCTTGGTAACTGTTCACTAAGAGCAATAGGGCACCTTGCGGGTCAGAGTTTCAAGCAAAAGCTTTTAACTGTAGTATGTTGTCCACGTACCCAGATATAATCCTCAGTATCCCCAGTTCTGCGGTGTTTCGTAAACAACTAAAATACGAAGCGCTCAAGTGGGTTTAACGGTTATAATCTAGGGTCTGACGTGGTCCTACATCGGAGAGTGAAGGGGAACGAGGTCAGGGGGGACTGGATGTTTCCCTGAGAGTGGCACTAAGAGAGGGTGATGTTGAAAATGCAATAACAAAAGCTACTTATCTAATTGGTAAACAGAGCTGTTAAAGGTGGTTGGGGTAAATGGTTGCAGTACTGTGTAATTGCTACCAGCTTGATGTCTGCAACCCCCCCCCACCCACCCCACCCCCGCCTCGAGTCTCTTCCTTGATGTATTTATTGGATAATGGTGTCAGTGAACCGACAGGATCATCATTGTTGAATGTTAATAAGCAGAACTGATAGATGAATACAATAACAATTTGACTCAAACAAACAACAATATACACTTTTGAAATCCTGAAAGAAATACGCAAACACACACACAAACACACATAAACAAAGCTTTGTCACCTACAAGCCATAAGTAAACATATTGATAACCTTTAGTTTGGAACCCCCTTTTAAAATTCCACAGAGTTCACATTCCTGCTCCTCCATTTCTCTGCCTATCGCGTCCCCTCAAAGGTGCTTTGTGAGGACTGAAGTGGCAAGGCCAAAGCTATTTCAGAGTCCAGCGCCTTGTGCCTGACACCTCTGAACTTTGGCCAACCAACCATCACCATCAAGGCTCATCCATAGTCATCAAGTCCCGAAATATATAATAACATGATCCGATTGGCTCCAAAACTGGCCGATATCTTACCTATTAGCAGTTGGACTTCAAAGCAGCGTAGAGGGTTGGATATTACCGGGGACGTATTACACAGTCGAAAGAGCATGCATTTCATGTCGGTGAAGGATTTGCGTCATTCCAGTTGATGCCGGGAGAGCTTATCCCTAAAGTTTGACTGCCATGCTTTGTTCAGGTCTGGATTGTTCCCTTTAGTCTTCCTTAATCATTCTTTCCCGTGTGTTTATCCTGCATCATTGCAGCTGTGCATCTGAACCTGGCTACCAGGCTGTTCCATCTTAACGTGGCGCAGTAAAAACGGCGGAAGGTTGGGCCGGCCAGGCTGGAATTCGCTAATGACACACATTGGCCTCAGATGAGAAGTGCAATTTGATAAAGTGTGTGTGTGTGCGTGCTGGAGTAGCGGATGGAGGGCATGTTGTTTGGTTCAGCAACAAGGCCCCACATTGTGAGACCTCAGCTTAGCGTGTCGGTCGGTGTGTCTTTGTGCGTTCGATTTCTGTGGGTTTCTGCGTATGTTAGAGGTTTTCACTAGCATACCCTGACGCAACTACCTTGGATCCTTACCGATGTTCAACGCCGTTGGATTTTCCATTTGGAAGTTCAGCCTTGGATCTTTCCGAAAGTACCAAGTGCCCACCGTATCTAAGACTACAGCCAAACAATAAAACAGGATGAAAATACATCAGTGTAATCTACAAAAGCGTGATCGATTTGACACCGGGTTCTGGAGATTGGTTCTGAAATACGTTGCCCGGTCACCCCGATGCACGTAGAGACGGATGTTGTTGACATTTCAACGGTCGTCAGGCTCTGTTGCGGGATATGAGACACCCGCTGTTGAGAAGCCACGGCTCTGGTGGTCAGTCAAGACGATGAATAGCCCACTATCAGGTATCCCCAAAAGGCCACTTCTGCCTACGTTTGTGCCACAGGCCAGATCGGCTAACAGCCCGGCTGTATAAAAAATGCACAATGATGTGCACGAATTAGCGGATGATTTCTGGCAAGAGACGTATTTGTCTTTGTCCAACCTCCTTGTCTCCAGATTTTTAATTATGGATGACATTAAATAAATCATTTGTTAGATGGGCCTGTCTGCTTCAGAAAATGTATGATAAATGTTGGCACTAACTCCTTTTTTTTCTAAAGGAATTATCAGGTCCTATTGAACAGGAATTTCACAGATCCGGTAGAGCTCAGATATCAGTTATTGGGTGCGAGAAGACCTCCAATGTGTGTGTGTGTGAGTTTGGACACGCCACAGATTGCACACAAAGTAAATCCACCTAACGAAAACTAAAATGGCTGCAGCGTGAATGTATAGCCCTCCGCCCAGCTTCACCTTCAAGCAGCTTGTTAATAGGAAAGGGGGCGGCCATTAGGGCCCTGGAGAGGGGGGCCAGCCTGGGTATGAAAGGAATGGGGCCACAGGCGCATGGGCTTTAAATCCTCTGTGTCAATAGAGTCTCTGGAGCAAAATAATGGCATCACTCTGTGTGGGAGTTAATGCGAGCTGATAGCATGAGGACTGGGGGGTCAGGGGTTTGTAGGCTTGCGCTACGTTGTCAGGGAGCTGAATGCTGCATAATCCCCCCCCCCCTCTCTCTTCTTCCTTCTCTCTCTCCCTTGCACTCTCTCTCTCCCTCCCCTAGCCTGTTGGGGGGAGGTGCCTCTGACATGGGGGGAAGGGGGACCCCCTGACTGTTCAGCGCGGGCTCAAACGTCTGGAATGTGGAAAGGAGGGGGTGGAGGTAAAAAGGGAGGAAGGGGTGTTGCCAGCCGAGATGACAGTTTACCAGGGGGTTTTATAACGTGCACCTAATGGCTCATGGGAACAGGGTAACTAAATACTGTGCATACTACAAGTCAAGGAGGTTTTGTTTGTGTAAGAGGTTCATGTGGAATAGGATTGTTTTGCAATGAAAATCTTACAGTTTTCAGGAACAGCGTTGCTGCCCCCCCCTCCTAGATCTCTGTTTTATCAATGGCCACCTGTTCATTTACAGTAGAGCATCTAATAAAACCTATTCAGTGTGTAGTTCCTACATTGAAATCAGTGTAGGTGAATCCAATAGTTACTCAAATGGAAATCGACAAATAGAGGATTTGGGTGAAACGTGTTGTGTGCACATCTCAAGTTATTTTCGGCCCTTTAATTATTTTCTCGACTATTCGTGCGTGAAGTAAAAATACCGCTAACCGGGTTCTCACCCCCTCTGGTGCTTTACCTTGGAACCAGCTATGTGTTTTCCCTTCACAAAAAACAAATGCCCCCCACACAGATGAATGTAACTCGGTGTGATGAATTAACAATTCCCTCCTCCCTCCTCCTCCTCAGACCCCGGCACCTCCGTGGGTTCCTCGTCCTCCTGCGGACGTCGCTCCCACTGGTGCAGCGTGGCCTACTGGGAGCAGAGGAGGCGGTTGGGCCGCCTGTACCCCGCCCACGAGCCCTCGCTCAGCATCTTCTACGACCTACCTCAGGGCACGGGCCTCTGCCTGGGCCAGCTGGGGGCCGTCGCCGCCGGGGGCGATGGTCGCCGCGACGACGACGGCGCCGCCGCCGGTGGCGCGGGCGTCCGGCGGACGCGCGGCAAGATCGGCCACGGGATCGTCCTGAGCCGGGAGCCCGACGGCGTCTGGGTGTACAACCGCAGCGGGCACCCTGTGTTTGTCCACTCGCCCACCCTGGACCCGCCCAGCCCGGCAGGGGGGCTGGCGGTGAGGCGGGTCATGCCGGGCTACTCGCTCAAAGTGTTTGACTATGACAAGTCCAGCTGGATCCTGCAGCAGGGCTTAGCGCCCCCCGGTGGGCTTGAGGGCCCCTACGACCCCCACAGCGTCAGGATCAGCTTCGCCAAGGGCTGGGGACCCTGCTACTCCAGACAGTTCATCACCTCCTGTCCCTGCTGGGTGGAGGTGCTGCTCCATACCCACAGATAGCACACGGACGCACGGGTGGAGGAGGAGGAGTCACCGAGGACAGACACACACACACACACACACAGGTGCTCAAAGGCATTTACAAGATATACACAGAGTGAAACATAGTTGCTCGTCACATACACACAGACAGCTATCTCAACCAACTATCCCAAATATAATCTACCTAGATTTAATATAAAGTTTTATATATTATATGAAATATATTATACTTGTAAATACTGAGTCATTTTTACAATGTAATTATTTATGTATAGTGTAATGTGTATATGGGCGCGAAATAAAAAAGGAACAGAATTATGCACTTTGGATTCTATATATGCATTATAGAGTTTCTCAATGCCTTTTGAAAAAAAAAAATGTATACTGCAAAAAACAATAGGAAACCCCTGGTTTTAGTCATATTTTATCAATTTCCTGAAAAGTTATGCCATTCACACATTGACAATAAAGTACTCGTATTATATTAATGTGGGCTGTCTTTAACATTTGTTTACTAATATGTCATTGAGTTTTGTGTATTTCGTCGGACTCTATAATTCAGTCGTCACCCAGGTTTATAACCAAGAGCAGAGTAACCAGAGTGTTTTTGGTTAATAACAACAGGATTGCTTCAAACATAAAAAAAAATCACCCAGAATCTTCTGCAAATGTTTGAATGTCTTTTACATGAGCAGTTGTTAACCAAATGAGATTCATTGCATTTGGCTCTTTCCTGAAGTTGCAAGAGCGGGTGGGGAAGTCTGGTTGTGGACATCCACCGGTCGACTGCTGCGTCATAAGAGGGGAGTTAGGAACTGTCTTAACCAAACACAGAGTCCACATTACCATATCAATCGTAAGGCTAGTGGATGCATCTTGTTTAGGTCTGAATTGGCTGCATGTGAATTAGTGTAACGGAGGAAAAAACCAACACCCCAAAAAATAATGGCACCTTATAAATGGTTTTTGCTCCAAATTGCTCCCTCCATGCAAAGAGGGCCCAGCAATACCAATGGAAACACAGCGGGTAGTTGTGAGAAACCGAAAACGCATAGCTGAATGATTACACAACAAACCACAGAGGGTGCGTGGGCCCAGGCCGACTCCAGTAGGAGAAAGTTCTGTGTTTATGGCACAATGGCATCCTGTTTGAATCTTTCAACAACACAAGTATTTGTGGAAGCTCTCGTATTTGGGTACGAAGCTAAGAGAGAATGACTTGCTGGAAAGGCAATGTAAGCAGTAGTGGTTCGACAGGCCACGGCTACGAGCTGGGTCTCAAGACGCCTGTTTAACTCCGAGAGGGTGGCCATTTTGTTTTTGTCTCTGATTAAGACCTGAGCTGCTGCCTTTTGAAAGCTGTAATTAGTTTTAAGCTTGAAATGTAAACAAGGGCTAACTACACAACGATTGTGGTATAGAATCAATCTCGGGCTATTTAAACATAGATGGGTTTTTTTAAGTTGTTTTCAGATGGGGGTTTTCTTGGGTCCTATGCAGCATTCCTACCAAAGGCTATGTAAAAAACTGAATCCGCTGTAGTTTATCAAACAACGAAAGTTTCAAGATGAGATTTAAAGAACATAGCACAAAAGAAATCAACGATACGCTGGGATTTTCTGCAATGAAGCAGGGCCCCTGCTAACCCTGAAAAAAATGGGGACAAAGTGTGTTGTAAAAGTTTAAGATAAATGTTGGGATATTTAGTGGCTTGATAGCAGAGCGTATGGAGGTAAGCAAGAGATGAGTTAGGGAATGTCTTGTCCTACATCTCCTTGGGGTTGTGTTCGTTAGACACCAAATGGTGAAAATTATAGAAACATTGAGTGACTACATAGAATTCCTTTTGATGGAAACCGTTTGCCTTGCGTGTCCCTAATGAACAAACTTGTTCCCCATCTGAAAGGGGTGCTCTTGACACTTCACCTGTCACTGCTTTACTTTGTCGGTAGTCAAAGACATGACAAACCCACTAAATAGTCTCCAGCTGCTTTTGGAGTAGGTCCTTGGCTTGAGGAGTGGCTTGTGTTGTGCTGTTGACCCTACGTTGAACTGAGAATGAAGTGAGCTAATTCAAAGGAACTTCACAGTCTGTCCGTTATTTGTTTGAGTACAACACACATTTGTTTTTTTAACACAGATACCCGTCTACAGGAATGGCTAGTCGATCATTTATATAGGCAGTTTAGCAGATGGACAATAAAGAGTCTTCAGACTATGTCTTGTGGTGGAATTATTAATTGAGTCTCTGGTAAATGCAACAACGAAACAAACTAAATTTAAATGTCGTCCTGCTTTACTCTTTAAGTAAACATTAGTCGTAGAGACACATCACATCTGTGTGCTATACTTACTGCAATGCAATGTAACATATCTCAACACGGACTGTGATTTCTCCACAAAAGTTGGACAAATTGTAATGCCGAATAATAAAAGGTGGATGAAGCAGTATTTACCAACCACCGATGGATACGTTACCGTTTGATCACGGTTTGTTTAGCGTTACGAGATACGGAGGCCTTCACGCACACCGGCTTTTCGCATTTGTGGTTGCCCCCTCAGCATTCATCTCGTTGACTATGGTGCGGAGCCCCAAGCGGATTTGACTCGGTAGCATGGTATACTGGACGCTATATAAGGGCGTATGTCAGTGACGCTGCGCGCCTTCAATGAATGACTGCAGCGCTGTTTATTTTCGACCCTGTCTTTTTGTTTTGTTTCTCTAAGCACCACGTCTGTCAGCCTCGGTGTAATTAAATGGAGACAGAGAGACATGAGGGGGGGAAACGCCGCCTTCTCTTTCGGCAGCTGTGAGCCACAACCAACACTGCCTGGAGGTGTTCTACACTTGAATCATGGCCAAGTTTTTTTTTTCCTCTCGTTTTAACCCTTTGTTTCACAGTGTTTCTCGTCATGTCAACCTGAGGCTGGGGTGGGGTTTCAACGCTTATTCATCCCTGCCTATCTACACAGTACACTCAATATCTATCTTCATTAAAACTAGTATTTACTATATTAGATATTAATAAATTGTAGCTTTCCGCCCTTCAGAATAATTGTCTGCCTTTAAAAAGTGTTTCATTGATTAAATGAATAGTTCGAATTGTTCGTAATCAGCAATTAAATACCAATCTCAAGAATGTCACAACTATTGGCACACCCTAATTTAGCCCTCTGTGAACTCCCGCCTTGTCACGATGACAGAATAAAGTTCTCCCCTATAGTGTCTGATGATGTGTGAAAAGTGTATGTAGTATATACTTTATAGTACAATATGTTAAGCAACAAGGGATCTGACACCATTCATTCATCTCTCTAGATCCTTAAGAATCAACAGTCCTTGCTTGTGGACTCTCCTCTTCTGCTTACCCCACATGTTTTTTAATCAGGTTTAGGCCAGGGGACTGGAATGGCCATTGAAAAAGCACGATTCTATGACCACCTTGGATAACTTCTAAAGTGTCACGCTAACCATCCTCATCTGTGTGCACAATGGCAAAGCACACTTGTGTCCTTCTATGCAATTCTTCACAGCTCCAGTTGATGTAAACGTTTTAACTGTTGCCATAATGCTTGAGATTTGCCTAATTCTTGGGGGTCAAAAACGTAACTAATCAAATGTTATTTGGGTTTTCTCCGACCATCCCTGTGTGTGATAGGTGTCAAATACATATTGACGCGTGTCTCACCGCATATGGACAAGATGTGGAGACCCAACTACTAATGCAGACGGGCAGGGTTCCTTGTGAGACTGAGACACCAAACAGCACGAACTCCACTACAAATCGTATTACCTGCCTGCTTACTATTAGAGAATCTCCTCCAGAGAGACATCCAACACTGTAACAGTCTCTGTTTTTCAGAAAATTGTCTCCCCCCGGACAAAACAAATTACATCCAGTAATCGGGATATTGTCCTTGTCCCGAACATAGTATCAGACTGCAACATCCAGCAATGACTGACAAGAAACTCCAGGACAGGAGAAACGTATATTTATGTGGACATAATGTGGAATAAACAAGACAAAGGTAATGACTAAACTAATGTCACTCGGCACAGCCAGAAGAGGACTGGTTACAACCAGAAGAGGACTGGTCACAGCCAGAAGAGGACTGGTCACAACCAGAAGAGGACTGGTCACAGCCAGAAGAGGA
>JACXGK010011970.1:0-15090 GCA_016801125.1 Novumbra hubbsi
CCCCCCCCCCCCCCACCCCCCCCTCTATCTCGTGCTTACTCTCTCAAACTTACACACACAGACACACACCCCTCTATGCCTCACATGCCCCCAGGCTGCTCTTAATGCAGAGGGACAGGGAAAGAGGAGGAGAACGGAGAGAGGGAGAGCGAGGGGAGAGATAAAGGGAGAGGGAGAGAAGAGGGATGAGTCAGAGAGGGGCGTGTCACTAAATGTTTAAATCCAGTTGTATTTTTTATTTCCCTTTGCTGTTCTACCACGGATACAGTATGTTTAGAGAAATGACAGTTTGTCGCTATCTGCCGCCCTCTCTTTCCTTCTCTCCTTCTCTTCATCTCTCATTCCTTTATCTCTCTATGAAGATAGATCACAGCCTATAGTAAAGCTGATGTAATATGGATGAGTCTCCTCAAAGGCTTCAAACTGGCAGGGGACTCCCTAAAGAAGAGGATGACTTCACACAGTCAACCGTTTTACTGTATCTGCTCTCGCTGTGTGTGTGTGTGTTCATATTTCATGATCAAAAAACGAAGACCATGAGTGGCTGTGCACGTGCGTGCGTGTGTGTGTGCGTGAGCAAGCGTGTACATGTATGCGTGTGTGTCACACACTTCATTACTGTATTCAATAGAAATATTGAAAACTCAAAGCAAAGGAGCCAAAACCTCTGATTGAAATAAGTGCCAGGTCAGGTGTATGTTCAAAGCTGTGGCCAACTAGACAAATAATTTCCCCTGAAGCATCCACAAATGCCTGAGTATTCAACCTGGCAGATGATACAACATAAATGCAAAGAAGAGTTCGTTTAAATATGTCATTGTGTATTTCTCTGCTTGGCGTAGAAACCTTGGCTATGTTAAAAAGTGACCGTCACTTACTGATGAAGAATGGGGAGCTGTGGTAGGTATCCAAACCTAACTCTCTAAGTTGATAGGGACATTTGTGGGAGGTTTCTTGCCAATATATAATAATTTGTTTAACTTTGGTACATTTACATTTGCAATTTTTGTCATTTAGGAGACACTCTTATACTAGCCTGTACGTATGCCTGACAGTAGGGAGGACAAGGTCTTCTTGAGGTACCGTAGGAAAAAAACATGAAGAACTTGGAAAGATTGAACGCCAAGCATTCAGGATATTACTGTCTATATAAACAATTAAGTGGTATTCACTCTCAAGGTTTTCTCTTACATCTGGCAGGTACTCTGTTGGTCCTCAAGATGCATTTACTAAACATCTTAGTAAGCCACATTTGAGGAGAGAATGGTCAGCATCCAAGCATCAGGCAGTGGGAATGCATCTTGAGATTATTGGATTGACAGATCCGGTCACCTTGTGATGGATAGTCATGCTTCAGATCAGCATTTACTTTACAGGCAATAGTACCGTCTGTTGCATGGCCCTTCAAAGCTCCTGAGTTGTTTTCGTGTCAGCATTGAAAAATTAATTGTGTGTCCATATAGATTCAGAACTACGTAATAACCAAAGCGTTTTCGAAGTGCCACAGTCCAGAAATATAAAAAAGGGTATATTTACCTCTGTATCCTCATAATTATTCACATATTTTTATAATTAGCAGTAATTGTAAGAGCATGCATGTATGCAGAAATATCTTGTGAAATTATGTACAACTTAACAACTTAAGCGAGTGTAAGTAGGTGAGTATCGTTAAGAAATTCACACAAAAAAAAGCAAATGACAAAACGTGTCATTACAAGCAAAGAATACTAGGCTAACGACTTCAATAAACGTTATCAAGCTGATTAATCTAGAGATTGAGAGACTCCCCTTTCTGTTGGCTAGTGCCTTTAACATAACACCAGACAATGAGTGCCTAGCACCGGGAACATTTAACCAAAGATCTGTCTCACACACACACACACACACATACACACAAACACATACACACAAACATACACCCAGTGAAATCCCTCAGAGGCGCCAGGGCCTGGGATGTATACTGTAGGACCATCAAGTATTAATCATGTTTTAGGAAGACGAGACGGAGGAGTGAATCCCATTCTTTCCCCTCAGAAAGAGAGAGACAAGAGGGAGGTAGAGACACCCCCCAAAAATGAATAGCAAGACAGACCCAAAAAAACCCGAGGCCCTCACACACCACTACTGAGAGAGAGGCAGAAAGAGACACCCTGGGGAGGAAGAGGAGTCGGAAGAGACACATCATCATACAAATTCAATCTAGAGAGAAAGCGCCACACACACACCGTCACAAAGGAGAAAAACCGCCACTGATCCAATAAATGAACTCCGAAAAAAGGACAGATTTTGAATAATTGATAATGATCTGATGTTTAATAATTCACACGAACAAATCTGGAAGGTGGGAAGTTATTAATGTTTTAAGTGGATAATGCGCACCTTGGCCAATGGGCCTCCAGCCCTGTGAACTGACCACTGGGCAGGAGCGCTGCCGGCCTCCCAGTGGTCTGTGGGTTCTGGAGGGCGGGCTCCGCATTGATAGTAACACGGACCGTACACTTGTGCACTATGAAGCACACTTGATAAAAGACATGGGCGCATGCAGCACTCCAATTTATTCACACTCTGCGAATTAATGTTGTCAGCCTGTGGTCGTTATTACGTGTGTGTGTGTGCGGTTATCAGGGTAGACGGGGTTGTTCGGATTGAGGACGCCGTTGCTGTTGAACAGTTTGTGGGTGTGTACGTGGACCGCGACGCACACAGCAAACACACACCTCCTCTTTGCCACGCAGGACCAATGAACAGCTCAAAGACGAGCCGAGCACCTGTGGGACGCCGTCCGATGAGCCTCCCCTCCCGCTCTCCCCTGCCTCCCCTTATCCTGGATCCGAGCGCTGCACCCCAGGTTGCCAGGCATCGACCATACAGTTGCCAAGGAGGCGTTGTGCATTATTAATGGAGCCTGCTCAGTTGTTCCTAACGAGATGAACCAACCCGACCCGAGCCGGTAACCAGAGCAGGTAACACCAAAGGGACGGACCCCGACGATGACCGACTGAGGCATCCATCAGTAACACCCGCCGGTCATTACCACGTAATGAATTACAACGTTATCCCCGGGAGGAGAGCACAGATCTTATCTCGTGTGGATTCCCAGTCCAGGTAGAAGATCTGAACTCGGATTTCCATATCCTCTGAGTCTATCTTTAACCGGACGAGCTGGGGTCTGAGCATTTCCCCATACTCTGTACGTGTTTTCTGGATGCCAAGGTATCTGGTGGAAAGGACAGCTGTAAACCAACCAGCATCACTCACCTTTTGTGCCCCTGGCGTCCCCGCCCTCCGAGCCTGTGAGACGCAGCTGTTCCCTTGATCAGTCGGTGAGTCAGTCAGTCACTCACTCAGGAAGCCAGTCTGTCATTGTGTCAGTCAGTATGTCAGTTCGTTACTTAGTCAGTCAGTCTGCTGGGCCTCCTTGTCTCTCAGCCCATTGACCATCAGGATCTTTGGATGGAGGCTGGAAAAGGCCCCACGGCATCCAGGACAGGCGTGGCGTACAGGCAGCCTGGCTGTCTGTAAAGTATTATCCGTAGGCAGGCCTGACAGCTCCAGCGCTTACAACACGAGGCCCAGGCGCTTCCATGACCCACATGGCAGGACCCCGAGCCCAGCTCAGCTGCACCCGTCCTGGCCATGACTTGCCGGAGAACAAGTGGGCACCTCTGCTTTGAACGGATAACAGGAGAGCATGTGAGGCAGAGAGGAGGGAGGCAGGAGGTTTATATGTGTTCTCTCCCTCCCTGAACCAGGGGACTGGTTGGCTGAATAAATAATACAATAGATATTCCTCTGATGAAGTCTCGCCGCACCATTCATAATTATTTCAGTGTTACTGTAATGAGAGCAGAGCACTCACTCCCCCTGCACCCCAGGCCACTCTGTCTGCCAGGTAGAAGGTAGACTGGAGAGCCGCACCAGGCAACCGGCCCTGCAGTAACAAACACACTTTATGGATACACAAAACCGGCGCTTATCAACACAAAGCTGTAGGTTCTACGGTATACAACAGCATTACTGTCAGGTAACAAGCGGAACTGCACGAGACCCAAGCTTGCATAAACATGGACAATAACACACCATGTATATAAGGAGGAATATCTACCAAACAGAAAGAACTGGTTCTGAACAGATACTGACAATATTACACAAGGGGACAACATTCAAAACCTTTTTGTTGTCGGAAATTCCAAACTTTGTCGTCAGGCTCATTGGTTTGAGACTACACAATCTGCTAAAAAGCTCATTTAAAACAATGGGATTGATTACCTTTTTTCTGTAAAAGTGTACATGGAAAACGACGAGTTCCAGAATACTCAATTGAGATGTGCCTCTCCAGTTTTGTTTCATTGGCTTCTGCTTGCTAAGCCATTCTGCATATCACACTGCTCACTCAACCAGGAAGTATCCTCTGAAAAATGACGACTCTGGAGGAGAGCTCATTCTTCAACCTGTAATCACATTTTAGCTTACAGGCACCAGACCCACCTCAGTGAGTTGCTAGAGCATGATAAGACAAGGCAGAACGACGTGATGCTGGAATACTACTCGGTGTAATCAGTACACCACCTCCCAGATCTCCTGATCTGGGTGACCCAAGGGCAGTGCCATTTGGGAGTCCCTTCCTAATGAGGCTGCAGTGACCTATTGTGAAATGTATCATAGTTGAAGATCGTGTGGTCAGACAGACTGATATGTCCACAAAGCTATTAGCAAAGAGCCTCCGGTATTGAATACATGCCATGTTTTTACAATCAGTTTATTATCACATACTCCTTCACACATCACAACACCGTTTATGTAAAACTGTCTACAGGCTAGAATTAGAAGGATAAAGAAGTTGATGAAAGATAATCTTTATCTCTCAGTTAGAAAAAGTGCTCAGTATGTTTTGTTTCGGGGCCGTTCAATGTAATTCACAGACAGTCCACTACTATTATTGTAGGATCATTATTTTGTTGCAGAGGATTTGCTGTATTCATATCATATAACATGGTATCTATAACTATTTGTCATTTCCTTTATGATCAAGGATCTAGATGAATGTGCAAATCCAGAATAATGTGCAAAATCATGCTTTAGAGTAGCTGAATGTCTGCATTTGTACATCCTTCAAAACGTTCCCATGGGAGAGTAATATCTATAACTGGATCTCATCTCTTCCCTTGTTTCTCCTAGACACTTTGAGGTCTCTGTTACACAAAAGTAAGACTTGTCTCACATCTCTTAAATTCTACTCAGAAGACAGAAACATCTATTTGTTCAAATTTGTCTCTCAGAGGTCTCTGAATTAAAAACACAACCCCATGCGTGACACAATTCCATGGAGGCACAATCTAAAGTAAAACCCAGTATGACTGCATTATAACTGATTTGGAAGCATATATATTCTTCTTTTATTCAAAATCTCACCTGCTGTACCAGAGATTAATACACTTATTTTATGCAGATTAGCTAGCTAGCCAATCAATTGGCTAGTTAAGGTGTTAGTGGTATACCATACTTGAACATAGTGGTATACTGGTACTAATTAACTAAGCATTAACTAACCTTAGTAGTGGTCAGTTCTATTCTTGGTTTGCATGATGATTATTAGAGTCTAATCTGGACATTTAAAGAAACAGACACTGTTACACACACTTCAAATGACAACTTTGAATACTTATGAGTTTTCAGAAAGTGTTATCTTATTCAGAATTTCTTCTTATTATTTAAATGTTCCTTGAAAGGTGAGACTGGAGTGATGTGTTGAGTGTGCGACCAAGCCCAAGACCTTCACTCACAGCCGCTGTTCATTTATTTACAGAGGGTGAAAACAATTCCGGCCACTGTATTTTACCATCTTTTATTCCAAATTAATTTATAAGGAATTTAAAAATGTTTCAGGTGGACCTGAGGTCCATTTTGATGTCGGCACTTATCTGTTCATGTGTCAGTGACAGCACTTTCAAATATCCATGAGTGCGCTAACATGTTTGAATGTTTGTACAGCTATACTATGTGTCATTTTTTACTCTTTTTCAATCTTCTCCTTACTCCTTAGTGGCCTTTTAGAAACCAAGTTCAGACACAAATGGGCCATTGAAAGAAACAACATGTACATCAGATATGTCTTTAGATAGATTAAGAAAAGACCCTTTTGAGAAACATGAGTATAAGAGCCTTGTGTGAAACTGGTCACTAGGCGCCCATGTACCGCAGCCTGAGACAACAATAAATATGTTCTAACATGGCTGACGTACTCCTGCTACCCTGTGATGTCGTGTGACCAGAAATCCACCCTCAGCACCCGTCTCCTCGCCTTTTGGAGGCGCCGGGATGTCAATCCGGGGGTGACAGGATGTGCATTCAACTCAGATCCCAGGGGAGTGCTATACCTTTGGGCTCTATATGGGGTGACAGAGGGGTCCCCTAAGCTCCTGTCAGACGGGACGGGGTGGACACTTTCCCCAAAGCGTCGGGGAGCGAGCCAAGCTCCGTTCCTTAATCCTGTTAGGACTGTGGAGGGGTGCCGTCCCACACCAGCTGTGGTCCTCTGTGTACCCCTATACACACACACGGTGTACCCCCATACACGCACTGTGTATCCCCAAGCACACACTGGGTACCCCCACACACACTCTGTGTACCACCGTTCACCCAGACTCACACACACACACACACACACATCGCTCCAGTCTCCCCTCTGGGCTCCTGAAACCTAATGATCAAAGTCTGTCCCGGTCCCGTTGTGGGACACCTGTGGGGTCCCGGCCGGGCAGGATGAGGAGACGGAGACAAAAACATATTTGCATTATTATTGTTTGAAGAAACTCAATTTATTCCAAATAATTTACTACAACAGTTTTTCACAACTAGTAATCTTTTCACTGTTCACACCACGACAACCGGCTGTAAAGAGTTGATTTTAATTTGATATATTGAATGGTGATGTTTAGGTTCACTCCAGGACCGGAATCAAGCAGCCTCTAAACCAATCAAATTATGATCTAAAAAAAGGAACGTTTGGGAAAAACACAACAGAGTTTCAAAGTAAACTTCAATGCTGTTTGGCTCTGGTTGGACTGGACACAGTGAATACATTTTAGCACAACCTATCCTTTCTTTTCAGAGCCAAATACAGCCATCTAACTTTATCCCTGATAAAAAGTAGCCACCGAGCGGCATTTTACATTTCACTGTAACAAATACCAAGAACAAAAATAAGCATTACAAAAATTATCACTCTATGATAAGAGTGATAAGAGACTCTATAAAAGAGACTATGAAATCGAAGTGATAGTGTAAACAGAAAGTGCCAGAGAACCAGAAAATAAAAACCTCGATCCATTTAAGTAACCACACCATTAATGCTCCAACAGCCCAAAGAGACAAACCGACACAAACATACAAACTAATAATCAACACTTTTTAGATGAGGTTCAGTGTTGAGTTTTATCTTTGATTGATGCATGCAATTAGGTTCAGTGTTGGGTTTGTTCTTTGATTAATGCATGCAGTTGGGTTCAGTGTTGGGTTTGTTCTTTGATTAATGCATGCAGTTAGGTTTTACTGTTGGGTTTGTTCTTTGATTAATGCATGCAGTTAGGTTTCACTGTTGGGTTTGTTCTTTGATTAATGCATGCAGTTAGGTTTCACTGGTGGGTTTGTTCTTTGATTAATGCATGCAGATAGGTTCACTGTTGGGTTTGTTCTTTGATTAATGCATGCAGTTGGGTTTAGTCTTAGGGAAAATGGGATTTGAAATTGGAATAAGAATAGCGAAACATAAAATGTGTATATGTGCCATGTGTGCTGTGGGTTGTGTCCCCTACTGGGTACGCTACAGTGCACCACTGATACTGAGAGAGAATAGGCTTCCTCACCCTGAGGAGAATCCCAGGCATTCCCAGCTACCCCCCCTCCTTCCTCATCAACGCCCAGCACCCAATAACCTACCTGAGCCCCGCACATGAACACAACCAGCATCTTGCTAGGTGTCAAGCAATACAAAAGCATCTGGATGTGTTTCAGCACTTATCACTTTTTTGCCTCTTGCATTTGTTTGTTCCAGTGTTGGGGTGTCCATTAGTTGGATGTCATTATTTGTTTCACCAGAGTCTTTTGGTTGTGGTGTTGCCTTGTGGTGTTGACAAAGCTACTTTTTGTTCTGCCATCCACAGCTTCGAAAGAAGCCATCAGAGTTGAAAGAAACTCTGATGGCTGTGTTTAAAAGGGTGTTCTTGCATCCTGCTTTCTCCCGCACTTTATAGGAATGTGCTAAATACACAAAGAAATATTGTAATCATACTTTTGTTGATGTAATTACCGCATGACCAAGCAGACTTAGCAGAAATTCTCTTCCCTATAAAGAGCTTCTCGTTTTGCCCTCACCTGAGATTTATGTTTTTATTATGCTTGCCTAAACAACTTATTTTGCTACTTTCAGCTAACACAGGAAAATAACGGTGACTATAGACTGAAGAAATCATTCTTAATATGCAATAACCTGCATATTAAAAACAACTAACTTAAGTTATTTAGTCTTAGATGACCACAAATGTTGCAATGAATACTGGGAACAAATTAAATAAAAAAGTATGCTTCAATGCAAACTTATTTTCCAATAAAAACCACATCTACACTCTACAAGCTTAGTATACTTCCCATTTTATGTTCCTAATTTTGAAATCACTCTTGAAGAAAGTTGAGTTCTGTACTTAATATACGCTAGGCAGAACACAAGTACACCTTTTGAAACGTAGCTTCTGTCTCCTGTTCCGGTTTCCACAGCTTTAAAAGAAGCCCTCATAGTAGACAGAGGTTCAGTCTCGCTCTACTCCCATCTGACACCAGAGACAAGAACAGGATTAATTGAAATGTACATATCATTACACTTTCCTTCCTTTCTTCACCGGCATAGTCACATCATTTTGTTTATTTATTTGTTTTTCCCTTGTATTACTGCTCTCTATTCTTGTAGAACAAAACAAAAATGTTGATGTAGATTGTGTTTGTATGCAAATGTGTTATATTCTCTAGTGATCTAAGATTCTATGGTTTGATGCCTGATTCCTCAGAATTCCACAATGAGGTGATGTTGAGGGACGTGAAGTAGGGAGGTTACAAAGCAACAGGGACATAGAGAATGATGGATTATAATTTCCACAGGTCACAATCAGGTCCCTGTCATGAGTAATCTTCATCTTTATAGTTTCCTGATCACCGACTTCTTCATCATCACTGTGTTCATCATCTTCATCATTTTCTTCCTTACGTCACATTCCTCATCATCATCCTCATCATGACATTGGTTAGGGAAATCTGCGTCCTTGGGTTCTTCAAATATTCACATGCCTTCATAACAGAATTGAACAGATCACTGTCAAAACGTTCTGCGATTATAGCCATTTCAAGATGTGTCATGAGTCATGTATTAGCTAGATGTAGACACAGCCCATCCATACATGTACAACCCAAGACTGGTCTCTTATCAGCCATACTGTATTTGTTATTGCCAGAGGCAATGCCTCAAACACCTGGCCTTTGCTCGTTCCGATTCAAGAGACCCATTCAAAACAAAGAATACTAAGGAAAAAAACACACAACAACATTCAGGTATAATTAACATATTTTTCCAAAAAAAAGAGTTATATTTTTTACTGACTTTGGTAGCCTAAAGCTTTCTTCCTCAGATTCAGCTGTTCAGGCCATTGCATACTGCCAGAGTAGCCTAACAGGCATATAGCTATACTGTAATACTGTACACTTTATGCACTGCACATTTTACAAGAAAACATAACAGCATGTAAACACAGCTGAAAACTGTAAAAAAAAATATTCAATGAACAATTTCTAAGAAGCCTAATAACCAGAACTCAAATATATAGAGCATTCTTTGGAATACTACGTGTATAACCAGACAAATCTGGGGTTAAAGAGCTGCTTATATTGTTTTGTTTAAACAATAAAACAATGATTTGAATAGATTCATTATAAACCTTTATAATACATTTATAATAATACTAAATCTACAGAACACATAGCATTGTCCATGCCAATTTGGTATTTATTAAGCATTTTTAATTGTGCTTCCAGAATGCAGAAATGTATTTGTCACCTGGCATAGTCCACCTGTGTTTCAGGTATGCATCAACTTCATCCTTCCCCACTCTCATGTACGCCATGTCTTCCTGCTGGCTAAAAGAAAACTCTATAGCTGGGCCTCCTCCTGTTCCTTTTGTGGCTTCGACTGGGCCGGTCTGAGCCTCTTCATAAGGTGGGGGCAGGCTCACAGGCCACCTTCTGGGGCACATTGATAGATCTCCTCCCCGGCTTCTCTGGTGGAAATTCTAAGCAGTTCAAACTTCAGTGACAGCACCCTTTCCAGGTTTACTTGCAGGCCCAGGGCAACGCCACTGTTCAGGAGCATAATGTACTTGAGGATTTCAAATTATTTTGCAATCCAACTTTTGGGGGGATTTCTGTCCTGGCCAAGATAATGTTTTAGACCTCCTTAGAACAGCGCAAAACTGACTCCACCACTGCTAGTTTAGTGTTCCACGGCTGTTTCACACATGTGTGTGCTCAGTGTGTCAGGGCAGCTTGCAGCTTCATCAAAAACAGGCCCATGTCTGTGTATTTCATACAGGGATAGGGTAGTTATGTAAGCATACATAAGCATACAGGCTAATGCCTCAGCAATATACATTTTCACTGAAGGAATGATCAGTCTGTTTGCAATAACAAATATTTCTTTCTGCAGTTTGGTTGAATGTTATTGACATGCATAGAAGCCAGTACGAGGTGGTGAATAGACATTTACTTACATAATCTATTCACAGTGTTTGGTCAATTCTATAACCTAGTGATGGTGGCGAATAAAACCACATGATTGCGATGTGTCGTGGAATGGATGTTCTCAGATGGATGTGTTGGATGTGTGTCACTTTCTACGGAGCGTCTGCAATACCACGAAGTAGCACTGATGTAGAGAACCATCCGGAAATATTCAGACCGCTTCACATTCTCCACATTTTGTAGAGTGATTGACTTATTACGTAATGTGGTGTGAACGTTTCACCGCCTGCTGTCTCACTGGGAACCAATGCCCCCAAAAAGGCAGGAAGGTTCCAGAACATTCTGGGAGCAGTCAAAAGAGCCAGCTCCTTCCCTGCACAGCTGCTGTCCATGGGGACCTCTTTGGGGGAGGTTTAAAGAGGCTCTCCAGAAGCTGCTTTCGGGAGAATCTGCACAAAATGCTGTAGGCAAGAGTAGTGTGAGGCTTAGCCATGCTGTCCCAGATGCCGCAATACTGCAGCAAGGCAGGAACCCCACAGAGGACAGCCAGGGGAGTAAGGCTGCGGAGGACGCCTTACCATCGACCGCGCCTATTCCTCTCAAACCACCACCGGGAGTCTGCAAGGAGGACAACGCATCCACCTCAGTAGATGGTTTTCCATTTTTGTATGTCAACGCCCTCCAGAGACCCAGGCACCTACGAGGTTTCAGTTCCCTGTGTTCGACTCGCTACAATACTTGTGGGAAAAAAAGAAAATTGCAGTCAGTCTACACACAATAATACCCCATAATGACAAAGCAAAAACACAGTTACATTAATTGTGTGGCATTAGAGAAAGAAATCAGAAAATTCTCATTTAAATAAGTATTCGGGCACTTTATTTAATACTTACTGTAGAAGCAACTTGGGCAGCAGACATGCAGAAGAGCTATGCTCTTTAGCACTCAGTGGCCCTATTCAGTTAGTTAGCATGGTCTACCACTACATGGGTGGGCTGTTGTTGCTCCTAGACGCTACCACTTCACCATTATAGTGGTACAGTTGCCTGAGACAGATCTACTAGGGCAGACATTTCACAAACTGACTTGCGACAAAGGTGGCATCCAATGGACAATGCCACGTTTAAAGTCACTGAGCTCTTCAGTATGACCCATTGTACTGCCAATGTTTGTCCATGAAGACTAAGGCTATGTGCTGGATTTGATGCACCTGTGAATTTCGGTTGCTGAAATGCATGAAATGAATAATTAGTAGGGGTGTCCACTGTCACACCCACACCCTGATTCTTGTTAGCCTGCCCTACCTTGTGTCTCCGCCCTCACCAGGTGTCTCCCATGTTCCTTGATTCCTTGTGTATTTATATGTATACAATGCTCTTGCATCTGGTCTGTCTGTTTCCTCTACCAAGTCTCCCAGTGTATCGAACCTCTGCCTGCCCCTGAACAACGCTCCTGCATCTCGTCTGTCTGTAATCTCCACCAAGTTGTCTGCGTACCGAACCCCTGCCTGTTTACACTACTGGATCTTTGGCTGCCCATTCTGTTACATTAAAACCCCTGAACTGTCTTCCTTCCTCCGCCGTCTGCATTTGGGTCCACCTGTGTGTTTCTGACAGTCCACATGGGTTTGGCCACATAGTATTATGTCTGTTAGGTTACCCACCATGGAAGGAATGCTGGGTTTGCAAGACTCTGCTGAACAGAGAAAAAGGCAAATGGTGCTGCAAGCACAAACATACAACGGAATCAGGGCACACATAATATACATGACCAAATGCATTTCACGTCTGCATGATGATCGACTCGTATGGATTGAAGTCCAGGCTTTGGTTGTGCACCTCAAGGACATTTAGACAGTCCGGAAGCCACTCCAGCATTGTCTTCGTAGTATGCTTCAGATTGTGGTTGTGCTGAAAAATTTATCTTCACCCCAGTTTGAGTATATGTACATTATTTTCTTGTAAAGAAAACGAAGCCATTTTGTTTGCAAGCAGGTAACTTTTTACACTCCTTGTCATTCATAGCATGTACACTATTGGTGGGACTCCTCCCTCCACTCCTTTTCCTTTCCATCACCTTGTCTCCTTTTCCTTTCCATCACCTTGTCTCCTCTCTCCGTCTCCTTTTCCTTTCTCACACTCTTGGCTCCTCTCTCCATTCCTTTTCCTTTATATCACCCTTGGCTGCTCTCTGCGTCTCCTGCCTGGTTGGTGTAGTGGGGTTCTAGATTTGGGGACAGGGGTCTGATAGCACAGCAATGGACCCCTGCCAACAGGCTCTGGAACAAGTAAACAGACCAATATTTGAAAGCTTTTACACGTCAATCCTCAAGCACATTCTCTTTATGTCCAAGTGCTGTAGGGCAGAGATACATCATTAATGAGCACTCAGTTAATCTAGTGATCTATAGAAAACTTTTTCTTTTTCTCTGTCTTCCCTTACTCCTTCCCTATAGCTTCCCCCATACCCCCCCCCCGTCCCGTCCCGTCTCTTTCCCTCTATACCCCCCTAGCTGGGCCATGGGTTATAGACCACCACCAAAAAGAAATAATGGGATAAAGATATGAAGGAGAGAGAGAGATAAAGAGACAAAATAAAGTTGGGCTGGATTCCAACTCACACTTAAAATCAAATTAAACACTCTCCTGGAGAGTCTGTGGTGCTACTTGGCGGCATTGGCTGTACCGATACATAACATCCCAGAGGTTCTCAATCGGATTCAGGTCTGGGAAATGTGATGGCCAATGGCATAAATTCCTTCCTCATCCAGGAACTGCCTACACACTCTGGTCTCATGAGGCCGGGCATTGACCCACTGCACCAGGGTAAGTTCTGAAGATGGGTCTGAGGATTTTATTCCTCAGTCATCAATCAGGGTACCATTGGCTGGCACGTGAAGGTCTTTGCGACACTTCAAGGATTTGCCTCCCCAGACCATCACTGAACCACCGGCCATGCTGGATGATGTTGCAGGCAGCGAAACGTTCACTACTGCTTCTCCAGACTCATTCACATCTGAGCAGATACCGGTCCTGCTGCTGGGTTGATGCCCTTCTACATCCATGTCCTTGTGTAGCGGCCCATCTCCTGGTATCTCCACCATGCTCTTGAGACTGTACTGGGAGACACAGCCAACCTCAAGTAAAGGGGAGTATGTGGAACCACGCTCAGGATAGGGGTCACATTGAACACCCACTCCTTGTTCCTTTTGGGTAAAGTGTGAAGTTACTATCTCCTACTGCCAGCTTCAATATAATGGTAGTGGTTGTTTTAACTAACTTATTGAAGATAAATATCATTTCTGTCAAGCCCTTATTTAAATGTCAGTATCTTTGCCCAAAACTAGTGCCATAAACTCTTCCAAGGTTGATGGAAACTCTAAACACTAAAACACCCAGTACTGTAACTGCATGTACATCCTGTCCAGGTCGCCTCACAGATCCGACCTTGTGCATATTTCATGGCTCCTTCACCCCCAACCTGTACTATAATGAGGTTTCTCTGTAAACCATTCTGTTCCGTGTAGAACTCTGTCCCGTGTTGGGGTTCTTTTCCGGTGTAGAACTCTGTCCCGTGTTGGGGTTCTGTTCCGGTGTAGAACCCTGTCCCGTGTTGGGATTTAGTTCCGGTGTAAAACCCTGTCCCATGTTGGGGGGTCCATGAGACAACCCGGAACCCTCCCTCTCTGCTCTGCCCTCTCCTGCACGGCCTCGCCACTTACCACAATCACTTAAAAGAAAATGTGTCTTCTCTGGCTTTGACCAAAACACAGAACCGTTTGCTTCCGTCCAAGTGGCACAACTCTTCCCTCCAGTAATACGCTCACCTACGACATGCCTGTCTCTGGGGGCCAGCCGTGTTGCCTGTCCCTGGGGGGCCAGCCGTGTTGCCTGTCCCTGGGGGCCAGCCGTGTTGCCTGTCTCTGGGGGCCAGCCGTGTTGCCTGTCCCTGGGGGCCAGCCGTGTTGCCTGTCCCAGGGGGCCAGCCGTGTTGCCTGTCCCTAGGGGCCAGCCGTGTTGCCTGTCCCTAGGGGCCAGCCGTGTTGCCTGTCCCTGGGGGCCAGCCGTGTTGGTGGGGCGGAGAACCTGCGTGGCCCAGTCAAGTGCATAGTATCCTTCTTTCTCCCTCCTGTCTATCTCCCTTTGCACTGGGAGAGGAATAGCCCACTTCTAGCTTTGTATCTTTAATTTGTGCTGGCAGTCTATGAAATATTCACCAGGAACCCTAAAGGCAATTACATTAAAGAGTGTGGTTAGACACCACATTCTCCTCAGCCCCCCCCCCCCCCCCCCCCCCCCCCCCCCCCCCCCC
>JACXGK010011971.1:0-15087 GCA_016801125.1 Novumbra hubbsi
CAAGGCCAGTCCAGTCTCCCCCTCTCACAGACACACATGTCCTCAAGGCCAGTCCAGTCTCCCCCTCTCACAGACACACATGTCCTCAAGGCCAGTCCAATCTCCCCCTCTCACAGACACACATGTCCTCAAGGCCAGTCCAGTCTCCCCCTCTCACAGACACACATGTCCTCAAGGCCAGTCCAGTCTCCCCCTGTCACAGACACACATGTCCTCAAGGCCAGTCCAGTCTCCCCCTCTCACAGACACACATGTCCTCAAGGCCAGTCCAGTCTCCCCCTCTCACAGATCCAAGCAGTGATTATGGAGGTCTACAGGGATGCAAATCAGAATGGGCTAATTCAAGCCACTACTCCCCCCCTCCCAGCCTCCCTCCCAGCCTCCCTCTCTCTCTCCCCCTTTCTGCATTGAACATGATATATGGAAACTGTGACCACCAGATCGAATCAGCCTGCTGCCAGTGACATGATATGGATGGGCTGCATTCCTTCTCCTATTGGTTGAACCACTTCTGGAATCAACCCACAGGGTAGGGGCTGTTATACTACCCCCATGGGACAGCCTTTACAAGAACACTCTGCATCTGGACCAAAGTGAAAGGGTCCCGAACATCTCGACAAATCCACTAAGTGTTGTGTTAAGGTTGTTGAAATGCTCTCAGAGCGCTTGTTCAGGAAGAACGGGCTGAAATGTCCTGGGTTGGTTTTGTGTCGTTACCAGTTCCATGAAATAAAGGGGGAGTAACAAATAGGCGTCCTCTTTATCCAACTTTTATCCTCTTAATTTCATCCTTTTATCCGTTACTTGTGTAGCCGGGAGACAGCGACTCTCTGTCCAGAAACGCCTCGCAACACTGACACTGTTTTCTTCTGTAATTATAGTTGTGGGTTCCTCTCTGGTGCGTAATGAATGAGGAGAGATGTGGGGTGATCATGGTTCTGTCTGAGGGAATCTGTGTTGTGGGATCCACTGCCTCAGACACATTCCTCTTCTTCATCGTAACACTTTGGTTGTGTATTGTCTTATTCATTTTTTGATCACAGTGTTTAGATACCATGTCTAGTATACTATTTGTTTCTTTTTTAGACAATTGTTAAACATGTTCCTATTTCAACTTTAAGCAAAACCGTGCAGAGAACCCAAGCTTCGACAAAACAGTATTGGTTGCAATATAATCTTGGTTAGAAGTTTTCTGAAGCAGCTGATTCATAATGCCTTTAACATTATTGGTTAATAAAATAGCCATAATCTTTACAAACCAATTCAAACCTTGAAAAACACTACACGTTTGCATTTTTGCAGAAAATGATAAAATAAACACATGCCATATGTCTGTCTCTATCTGCCTGTCTGTCTGTCCACCTATTTGTTTAAATATCTAAAGAGGAAAGGTTATCCATATTACCGTAAAGACCTAAAGAAGAAAGGTTATCCATATTACCGTAAAGACCTAAAGAAAAAAGGGTTTTCATGTTACAGTAAAGAGCTAAGAAAGAAAGGTTAGCATTATTAACGTAAAGACCATATGAAGAAAAGTTATCATTGTTACTGTGAAGACCTAAAGAAGAAAGGTTAACCATGTCAATGTAAAGACCTAATGAAAAAGGTTAACCATGTTAATGTAAAGACCTAATTAAAAAGGTTATCCATATTACCGTAAAGACCTAAAGAATAAAGGTTATCCATATTACCGTAAAGACCTAAAGAATAAAGGTTATCCATGTTACCATAAACACCTAAAGAGAAAGGTTAACCATATTACCGTAAAGACCTAAAGAAGAAAGGTTAACCATGTTACTGTTAAGACAAATGGAAGAATATGTTTCCATGTTACCATAAAGACCTAAGGAAGAAAGGGTTTCCATGTTACCATAGAGACCTAAGGAAGAAAGTGTTTCCATGTTACCATAAATACATAAGGAAGAAAGGGTTTCCATGTTACCATAAATACCTAAGGAAGAAAGGGTTTCCATGTTACCATAAAGACCTAAGTAAGAAAGGGTTTCCATGTTACCATAAAGACCTAAGGAAGAAAGGTTTCAATGTTACCATAAAGACCCAAGGAAGAAAGGATTTCCATGTTACCTTAAAGACCTAAGGAAGAAGATTTTTCCATGTTACCTTAAAGACCTAAGGAAGAATATGTTTCCATGTTACCTTAAAGACCTAAGAAAGAATATGTTTCCATGTTACCATAAAGACCCAAGGACAAAAGGGTTTCCATGTTACCATAAAGACCTAAGGAAGAATATGTTTCCATGTTACCTTAAAAACCTAAGAAAGAATATGTTTCCATGTTACCATAAAGACCTAAGGACAAAAGGGTTTCCATGTTACCATAAAGACCTAAGGAAGAAAGGGTTTCCATGTTACCTTAAAGACCTAAGGAAGAAGATTTTTCCATGTTACCTTAAAGACCTAAGGAATAATATGTTTCCATGTTACCTTAAAGACCTAAGAAAGAATATGTTTCCATGTTACCATAAAGACCTAAGGACAAAAGGGTTTCCATGTTACCATAAAGACCTAAGGAAGAAAGGGTTTCCATGTTACCATAAAGACCTAAGGAAGAAAAGGTTTACTTTGGCTTTAGTTAAATGTGGTGCAGTATATAACAAAAACACCTCCCGGATTTGATAATATCACTTTGTTTACAACTGTGTTTGTTTACAGTCACCAGACCCAGGTAAATAGAAACAGGATATGTTGTTGCTATGTTGTGGTGGGATCTGTGTATGTTGGTGTGTGTGTGCTTTTCTTTTAGTGTCTATTTGTTGGTGTGCGTGCGTGTGTGCTTGTGAGGGGGGGAATATGTGGTACCATATCTATTTAGCGATATAAGCAAGATCTCTACCAAATATAGAACTTGTTCAGGATCTCTCACTCCTCACTCCTCTCCCCATCTCTAAACCAACCTCCCTCTAGCCCTCTCACTCCTCTCCCCTTATTCACTCTACTCCCTCACCTCACTCCTCTCCTTCTCTCAAACAACCCACGTCTATCCCTCTCAACCTCACTCCTCTCCCCCTCCTCTCTCCTTCCTCTCTCTCAGCCTCCCTCTTACTGCCCTCATCCCGTCTCTCATCCCTTCTTTGCTAGGGGGGACTGATGCTTCTAATCACTACCAGCTGTGAGACATGAAAGGCAACAGGCACTTGTATTAATAGAGTGCCGGTTGGTAGAGAGGAGAGAGAGAGCGAGAGGAGGACAGAGAGTAAAGAGGAGAGACATAGAGAGTCAGAGAGTAAAGAGGAGAGACGTGGAGAGTCAGAGAGTAAAGAGGAGAGACGTGGAGAGACAGAGAGTAAAGAGGAGAGTCAGAGAGTAAAGAGGAGAGATGCGGAGAGTCAGAGAGTAAAGAGGAGAGACGTGGAGAGTCAGAGAGTAAAGAGGAGAGACGTGGAGAGTCAGAGAGTAAAGAGGACAGTCAGAGAGTAAAGAGGAGAGATGTGGAGAGTCAGAGAGTAAAGAGGAGAGTCAGAGAGTAAAGAGGAGAGACGTGGAGAGTCAGAGAGTAAAGAGGAGAGACGTGGAGAGTCAGAGAGTAAAGAGGAGAGATGTGGAGAGTCAGAGAGTAAAGAGGAGAGACAAAGAGTCAGAGAGTAAAGAAGAGAGATGTGGAGAGTCAGAGAGTAAAGAGGAGTGACGTGGAGAGTCAGAGAGTAAAGAGGAGAGACGTGGAGAGTCATAGAGTAAAGAGGAGAGATGTGGAGAGTCAGAGTGTAAAGAGGAGAGACAAAGAGTCAGAGAGTAAAGAAGAGAGATGTGGAGAGTCAGAGAGTAAAGAGGAGAGACGTGGAGAGTCAGAGAGTAAAGAGGAGAGACGTAGAGTCAGAGAGTAAAGAGGAGAGACGTAGAGTCAGAGAGTAAAGAGGAGAGACATAGAGTCAGAGAGTTAAGAGGAGAGACGTGGAGTCAGAGAGTAAAGAGGAGAGACGTAGAGTCAGAGAGTAATCCAGATGAAGAAAGAAATGAGTTGAGGCCCCTGACTTCCCAGTCTCAGACATGTCATCACTACCCTCTTTTCTGTTCCTGTGCCAAGTATGTGCAGTTCTTCCCTCCCCCTCAACCTCCCCCTCACCCATCACCTCCCTGCCTCATCCCGCAACCTCCTTTACCCCTCCCCCTCCTTTCCTCAACCCTCAACCTCCCTCCATCCCAACTGTGTCTCCTTATGGTACCAACTTTGTTAGTACCACAGCAGAACCGATCTGAGATGCTGGGACACACACACACACACACACACACACACTGAAGTAGGAGAGTGAAGTGTGTGTGATCTGCGTTTGGAGAGAGCAGGAGGGAACATTATTATGCAGGGGAAATAATGTTAGAGAGGAGGATGAAGTTGATGGACAGAGAGAGATGATGAAGAAAGGGAGAGAGGTGGATGAAGAAGAGAGAACAGGAGGAAGACAAAAGAGGACAGAAAGAAAAACGGGGTTAAGAGAAGAAGGAAGAAGAAGAAGAAAGGATAAAGAGGAGCAGAGCTTTTAACACAACTGGAATAGCACTGGGATGAGGTCATGTGTCTCCGGTTCCTCCCGGCAGGGTTGTTTGGACAGTGTTTGGGGCAGGATGGGAGGTGATTTTAACAGTTAAAGAGCTCCCTGTTAATATATAGCACCTCCTTCAGAGGACCCTCGACTCCTGCTGTCCTTCCTGAGCTGACAGATGGGTCTGAAAGTGTTTCGTGTGTGTGTGTGTGTGTGTGTGTGTACAAAATATCTAATCTTACCCAACAAGTACACAGTGTTTTAACCGCATTCTGATGACAGGAGTCTTCTTCTGCTCCATGGTCAGTTTGAGACCCGCTCCTAAACGGCCCGCATGGTTCCGAGGTATAACTTCTAAGGTCTGATGGGAGTGGGCTAGCGCTTGGGCTAGTGGGCTTGGGCTTGGGCTAGCGCTTGGGCTAGTGGGCTTGGGCTTGGGCTAGTGGGCTAGCGCTTGGGCTAGTGGGCTAGCGCTTGGGCTAGTGGGCTAGCGCTTGGGCTAGTGGGCTAGCGCTTGGGCTAGTGGGCTAGTGCTAGGCCGCTGCGGGGGTCTGGCTACACATCCACTCTTCCCTCGCAGCACATTAATGTGAAGGCTTGCAGGTGACAGAATGTGGAGGTCAGTAAGTTTGCCCACGAGTTTTCCCTTATTAGACACAGCTGACGTTGACATAGCGATGGAGAACACAGCGGTGTTGTCAGACTGACGCAGCGTAGATCGACCAGGGCTGTCGCTACGATGATGAGTCATCGTTGAGATGTCAGCGCGGGGGGGCGACGGCTTTGACACCGGACATGGTCCTGATCGTAATGGATGAGCTTTGAGAATTCTCATTGATATGCATTCCATCACTCGTTTCTCCCACATCCCTCTCTCTCCATTCCATCCTCCCATAAAACAGAGGCGAACATATTGTTTCACATCTCAAGACAGGGACTCGACCTCGATCAAATATGGGCTACATATGTACAAAACTCCAGTGGTTACTCTTGTCAGAAGTTTTATTGCTCTTTACGTTTTCATAACCCCTCAAGGGCAGTTTAACTGGAGTTAATCTTCCTGTGTTTTTGAACACCAGAGTCACAACGATTATATACAGTACGGTTGTGTCACAGAATTACATTCTTGATATGATCTAGGGGCTCTCTAAAGTGCAGTTAATAAACAACCTCATACTGTTTCACTCCGGCCTGTACAGACCCAGCTGAATTCTCAGACCCAGGTAGTCCAGACCCTGTTCTATTCTCAGACCAAGTTAGTCCAGACCTGGTTCTATTCTCAGACCAAATTAGTCCAGACCCTGCTGAATTCTCAGACCCAGGTAGTCCAGACCCGGTTCTATTCTCTGACCCAGTTTTCTGCACATTAATATACCAGTGTGGCCTTGGTTTGGGCTGACAGAACCTCTAACCAGTAACCAAATGATGGCTTGGATGGGTTGAGTTAAATGTGGAAGCCAGTTTGGTGCATACAGACCTATACAGTCCTCTTTACCTTAATGGATTCAATCAATTTCTAGCTGCTTACATTTCTGCTGTGAATGATGTCAATTATTGCTTTGAAAAGAGAGGATCGCACCAAGGTGGTGTATTGTCTGACGATAAGGGTTTTGTTAACCCTGTTATTCTGCATCAGTTTACAATAAACCTTTAGAGGTGCTGGTTCCTGATTGGGAGTTATCTGGTAGACCAGAACCATCCTAAATAGAGGCAAAAATGTATGCTAAAATAGAGCTACTGCCACCACCTCCACTGTGTGTCTGTGTGTTCTTTGTTTATTATGTTTATTATTATTGTATGTTTTTTTTCCTGCACTGACTTTAGCCGATAACAAATTAATTGATCAGCATTGTACTTATATTCGTTTTTTTGATTGTTTCTTTTTCACTTCAAATAAGAGTATCTTTTCAAAGTACAAGAATGAAGTACAATTTATCAATGCAATGCAATCCGGAGAGGGTAAACGTGACAAGAGGGAAATAACAAAACCCTAATCCTGACTCCTAAAACGGAAATCATATTTTGCCCTAAACCTTACCCCTGAGCTGGAGACACAGACACACACTGGGAACTACATAATGTGTACTTGTGATGGAAACCAGTTGGCCACAGGCATATAACTAAAACCTCCCCTCTCACACTCTACTCCTTCGTCCTCCTCTCTCCTCTTTCTCTTGCTTTTCCAAATCAAAGAATGTGTGCCAAATTGCACACTCACACTCCACCTGGTCCAAATTAGTGCGCTGGCTGCACTACCGAGGGACTACACAAGAAATGGAACCAGACCCAGTTTCATTCGGGACGCAGTCGATCCCTGACGCATAAAGCTGCTGACCTCAGCGTGGAACCCGGAATGTGTTCCGATGAGGGAAGCGGAATGATAGAATGCTCCAGAATGTCTGAGTGATGTCACAAAACCCCCGGGAAGGCGTGCGGGCAGAGAGTCAGGTAGTTGGGCCCAGTTCGAGGCTCTGGGTCAGGATGAAGGTCTCGCTGAAGAGAAACAGGCGGTGTTTAACAGGCATCATAAACAGTGGCCAAACGCACGCACGCACACACACAATAGCAACGATGTTATGGGTTGTGCACAACAGGACTATGCCTCATTGTGAAAAGTCAGAGAGAACGAAGCCCCTATAGACCACAGGTCATTTCCCGTGCTGTTTAGCGCAGAAGCCTGTGTTATAATACAGACTTGTTGGACAGTTTTATACGCTGTGTCTGTGCGGGTGTGTCTGCGTGTGTGACAGGAACCCGGCCAGTAGAAGAGCATCGACCCCGGTGATGTTGTGGTGAGACAGAGGTTGCCACATAAATCTGAGATCAAGGGTCAGGTCATGACCTCTTCCATTTATGTGACGCTCATTAGACAAAGACAGATGAAGGGTCCTGGAGAACATCTGCAGATCTTGTCTCCTGGTTTCCATTCTGAGTTAATTGTGTGTGTGTGTGTGTGTGTGTTGTACCTGTGTTACTGTTGCTGTCCAGTGCCTGACTTGTACTAGACCTATAGACGTATTTACACCACCCTCAGGATATACATCCTTAGGCCACTCTAAAATGCGAGACTTGTTTTTTGATGACAACACGTTTACATAATAAGGCTTCCGCCTTTAACATAATAATGTTCATTGCCGCAGGTATTTTATTCTGCTCCAGTGAAGTGGATCAAATTAAGATTTGTACATTTGACCTTGTTTTACTCCCCTCTCTCCTATTTTCATATCCTTCTCACCTCCTCCTGTCTGCCTCCATCCCTCCTTCACCCCTCCCCTCCTCTTACCTTCACCCTGTCGGTCTTCCTAAAGGTCACCCCTTGTTTCCGAGCCCCCCCCAGCTCTACCAGCCTCTGACATCCCTGTACACATTCTCCTGTGTTCGCTAATGTCATCCATCTTGCATCATCCGTTTTATCTCACTGTGTTTCAAATGACCCTTTTCCATTCGTGGAGCACTTTGTTTCACCAGCAACCAGTATAGGGGATAGGAATGCAGCCATTTGGAACACAGGCATTATCTATCAGTCATCTGGTGTAGCTCTGGAGACAGGTACATTAGCTATAGAACTAGTCCATGAAGGCAGGCTGCTGCTGGAATTCGCATATCCATGGAAACGCTAAATTAGAACTGCATAACACTGTAACCCAAATAAGTACTGGCCACATCTGTAACACCTGGTGAAGATGTACTCTGTGGTAATTAGTACTGGCCACATCTGTAACACCTGGTGAAGATGTGCTCTGTGGTAATTAGTACTGGCCTCATCTGTAACGCCTGGGGAAGATGTATTCTGTGGTAATTAGTACTGGCCTCATCTGTAACGCCTGGGGAAGATGTATTCTGTGGTAATTAGTACTGGCCTCATCTGTGAAGGACCTGAAAAGATGAAGAGAGAAAGAGAGGTGTTTTCGTGGTCTTTTGAGGGCATGCTGGGCGATATGCTGATAAGGAGTAACCGGAGCCAATGAGCTGTCAGCGATGTTACACCCTAGGCTCTCATTCGATTGGATATTTGAGAGCTTGGTTTGTTAAGAGATTGACCGGCCTGGCAAATACCTGGTGTGAGTATCAGATGGATCTGAATCCTAAAACGTATCAGAAACTGCTGATGTTGTTTGCTGGCTATGACATCAGATACAGGTAGCCTGGCAGTGAGAGTGGTGGGCCAGGAACCAATCTGTGTTTTAGATTTACATTGTGGTCATTTAGCAGAAACTCTGATCCAGAGCGACTCTAGAAGTTTGTGATGGAATGCAGGCAATATAAATAATTCACGTACAATGCATTAGTTCACAAAAGCAGGGCTTGCAGTTGTTTTAGACGTTTTCTGAAAATGGACCAAGCCTCAAGGGGCAATTGGGTCCAACCGTGGGGTTCAAGGACAGAGAAGGTTCTTACTGGGCAGATCAGGAGGCAAGGTGGCCCAAAGTCCAGATGGGGCAGAACAAAGAGCCTGGGTGGGTCTGAGATGGAAGCAGGTGGACAGAGCAGAGAAGGGTGACTTGGGTGAACTGGGGGAGTGAGTCTCCCCGCCTTGATGTACGCAGAAGACCACAGTGTTGTCGTCCTGGGTCACGCCAAAGTTCTTTGCACTCTGGAAGCGAGACACTTGGGAGCTGTGATAGGCATGTCCTGGAGATGACAGATCTGACTTGTTAGGACCAGAAAGCATGAGCGTTGGTTGGAGATGGCTTCCTCAACTGTCTTGGAAAGAAGGAATACTAGGGACACATCTTTTGTGAAGCGGTTTTTATGTCAGAGAGGTCAATCTTAGTTTTTTTAGGAGGGGATTGACTGTAAGTCAAGGGGAACACAGCCAGTGGCCAGAAATTAGTTGATAAGGTAGGTGAAGATGTGGAAGAATTTTTGGAGGTCTTGATGAGGGAGGTGAGAATGGGGAAGATGTTTTGGAGGTCTTGATTAGGGAGGTGAGGATTGGAAAGATGTTTTGGAGGTCATGTTGAAGCAGTTGAGGATTGGGAAGATGTCTTGGCGGTGTTAAAGAGGGAGTTGAGGTTGGGGAAGATGTTTTGGAGGTCTTGATGAGGGAAGAGAGGATTGGGAAGATGTGTCTGGAGAAGGTCTCGAGAAGGGATGAGGGGATAGGGTTTTCTTTGGGCTAATTCAGTTTTAGTTTGTAGATGCATGTGAGCTAAGATATACTGTTTATATTCAGCATACCATTATGATGTGAGTAGCCTATAAAGTGCAAACAGCAGAATATCCAGTTGTACTGGGCCTGATTTAAAGTTAGACTAGTACTTGGAAGATTAGTGAATAACATGTCAAATACATGTTTCTTTCTCTGTGTCTGTCTGTCTCTCTCTCGCTGTCTGTCTCTCTCTGTCTGTCTCTCTCTGTCTGTCTATCTCTGTCTGTCTCTCTCTCGCTGTCTGTCTCTCGCTGTCTGTCTCTCTCTCACCAGGTGACAGCAACAGATGCAGACCTTGATTCATTTGGAGCGGTGTCTTACTCACTCGGGTCCGGTTCTAGTAGCAGTGCAGCAGCCCCGGTACCGACCCAGTTTACTGTCAATATGGAGACCGGTCAGCTGTGTACCAGCACCACACTGGACCGAGACCAGGGGACGGACATCTACAACCTCACTGTGACCGCCACTGACGGGGTGAGAACCTCTCTTCTTCTCTACTCTGCTCTCTTCTTCCCTCCTCTCCTCACTTGATTCTTCTCTGGGAGTATTACTACACATTCAGTGTAAGAGCTGTTTGGAAAAGGAGAGTTCTGAACCTCTCTGCCGACTGGAGCTGGGTTTTAGGTTACATATTCCTCCCAGCAAGCCCCTCCCCCTAGGCCCCTCACAATGTTTGCCAAGACACCGGTGTTGATTCCTTTTGACCATTTTAACTGAAAACACAGTGAGGTACCCAGAAACAATGAGAACATTTTAAAAAATTGGACCTGACGAGGAAGAGCTGTACATCTGGTTTATGATGCTACAACCAGCAGCCTGATATCAATGCCGAGACAACAACATTATACACTGTCAGAGGGAGATGATGAAACACACATGGAACATGGAAAAGCACAGAAAAAGAGAGTGAAGGAAAAGAACAGATGGTGAGAGAACAGGAAAACAGGTTGCAGCAATATTGTAATATGCTACTGCAATAATGTATCTTCCTCTCCCTCACTCCCCCAATTCCTCCCCTTTCCTCTCTCACTCCTCCTTCCTCCTCTCCAACCTTTTTCCCCTCCCCCTTTTTCCATCCTTCACCTCCTCCCTCCCTCTCCCCCTCCAGGGGGGTCAGAGTGTGGTGGCCCGTGTGCGTGTGACCCTGGAGGACATAAACGACAACCCCCCGTCATTCTACCCCCTCCTCTACACCGTCAGCCTCAGCACCCACAGTCCCCCCGGGACCTCCGTTGCCAAGGTGACAGCCAAGGACCCCGATGCCGGTGACAACGGCAAGGTGACCTACCGCACCGTGTCGGGGGGAGGCTCCGCCTTCTTCACCCTTAACAAGGACACAGGTGAGTGTGTAAGAGCCTGTGTGTGTGTGTGTGTGTGTTAAACGCTGTAAAGCATTCACTCCATCGCTCCGTTCCAACATCCCTCCGCCAGGCGTGATCTCTCTTTCGCGGTCGCTCCACGGTAAAGCCAACACCCTGGTGTCCCTGGTGATCTCGGCGCAGGACGGCGGGGGTCTGACGGCACCGGCTGACGCCCGCGTCAACGTGAGCGTGGTTGGGGGTTTGGTGGCACCGCCGCTGTTCGACCAGGCCCAGTACTACTTCACGGTCTCCGAGGAGGTCCTCAGGGGAACCGAGGTGGGCAAGGTCCATGCCACCGTCAAGACTGGTACGTCACACACACATTACATTTCCTTGAGGTTGGTGAAGGGTTTTGAAAGCTACATCTCTGGATGCAGGAACCGCCAATACCCAGAACCCATTGGTGTAGAGCGTGCATGAGTGTGTGGTGTTGTAGTAAAATGTCCCTGTCGTGGTTTCTGTTACCAACTAGTATAAATATAGAGGCTGTATCCAAGTTACAGTTTCAGACAGTAGTCCATTATTATGACCACTGAGGCAGCGTCCCCTTTAGGAGTACATATAGCTGTGGTTCCAAAAGTAGTCTGCATTTCACTAAACATAGAATAGGATATTAGCACACAGAACAGATTGATCCTCATTTCCTGGTACTAATGATGGCAGAATGATTCATATCGGAAGGGCTTTTGTGTAGAAGTCAGGAGAGGTGCTCTCAGCAGGACTGAAGTGGATCGTTTCATGTCTATAAGTGCATTTCAATCATAACTCAGGAGTTTTACTTGACCTGGAATGTGATGTGATGGATGCCGTGTTTACTGCTGAACCAAGTAAATGCGTGGTCTGTTAAATGTGCTTGACCATTCTGTCTCCTCCTCCCCTCCTGCTCCCCCCAGGCCTGTCCCAGGAGATTTTCTACTCCATCTCGTCAGGCGACCCGGACGGTTATTTCACGGTGGACCCGACCTCCGGGGCGCTGCGGACCTCTCTCCCTCTGGACCACGAGGCCCGTCCCCGTCTGGAGCTGGAGGTCCAGGCCCGCTACGGCTCGCCGCCCGCCTACGGAACCACGCGTGTTCGCATCGCCGTCTCCGACGTCAACGACAACGCTCCGTCCTTCCTCCCCTCCTCCTCCGAGTCCCTGCTGCTCCCGGAGGTGACCAAGATGGGGACGGTGGTGTACAGGGTCCAGGCGACCGACCGCGACTCCGGTCCCAACGGTCAGCTCAGCTTCGACCTGGCCTCGACCGGCCCGGGGGGCAGCGGCAGCCAGAGGATGTTCGGGGTCGACCGAGGCAACGGGGAGCTCCGTCTGATCGGGGGCCTGAACTACGAGAGCGCCCCGCGCTACGATCTCCAGGTAGGAGGGGTCTTGTTCGTCCAAAGAAATAGCGCGAGAAATGGGACGCTTCCAATGGGACGCTTCCAATGGGACGCTTCCAAATGGGACGCTTCCAATGGGACGCTTCCAATGGGACGCTTCCAACGGAGTGTTGATTATCACATTTCCTGTCATTTATATTACCGTGTGGTTTGAATCCTGAATGTTGACTGAGTGACAGCCGTGCTATATGAGACCCTATACCGCAGGTCTCATACCATGACATCATAGCACTATACTATGACATCACAGCACTATACTATGACATCACAGCACTATACTACGACATCACAGCACTATATTATGACATCACAGCACTATACTACGACATCACAGCCCTTCCTGGCAGTGTTGGTAATCAGTTTCTAACGATACGGCACCTCTGGGGTTTGTGATACAATCATATACCAAGTACCCTGTTTGCGTAAACAGAAGAAGGGATGATCCTATCATAACTCTCTGTACGTCCCGTCATCCCCCAATCCACCGCTCTCGTCCAGGTGATCGCTAAAGATGGCGGCGCCCCCCAGCTCAGCTCGACCTTCACGTTAGTGGTCCACGTCCAGGCTCAGGACGCGCGGGGCCCCGCCTTCGACACGCTGACCTACCGCGTGGAACTGCGGGAGAACTCGCCCCTGAACACGCGCTTCCTGCAAGTCCGCGCCCTCAACAGAGAGGCTGCTGGGAACGGCGCTGGCTCCTCCTCCCCGGTGACGTACCGGCTCCGCCCAGACGGCGACGCGGCAGGGTTCGGGGTGGTGCCTGACAGCGGGTGGTTGTTTGTTCGCAGCTCGCTGGATCGGGAGGCCAAGGACATGTACCTGCTGACGGTGTTGGCTAGCTCCGGCCCGGGGGACCAGGTGAGGAACCCGGAGAGGGGGAACCTCGCGTTACCTCCCCTTCACGTAGAACTACGGTCCATTCCATTTGAAACATTGTTCATACAGCTGTTAGGCCCTGACGCTTATGAAGCAGAGTCCTTAGTCAACATTAAAAGGGACCTCAACGGTTCACGGCCTTGTAGACCTGCAGTATGCCGACCGTCTCACGGCAACGGCTCCTCCCCTCTGCGGTGGGTCTCTGTGCAGGGCGTCGCCGGGGCGGGCAGGACGGGCAGCGCCACGGTGAGGGTCTCCGTAACGGACGAGAATGACAACAGTCCCCGCTGGAGTCCGGAGCGAGTGTTTCTCGCCACGAGAGAGAACCTTCCGGCGGGTACGGGGTTCGGGCGGGTCTCAGCCACAGACAGAGACGCAGGGCTGAACGCCCGACTGACCTACAGACTCCTACACAGCGACAGACACTTCCAGATTAACTCACAAACAGGTAAACTCTTGCTGGTGCAGGTGAGACTGACAGAGGCCCCGGATCCCAAAAGCATCTCTGGATTAATCCTCTCCCTCTCTCCCCACTCTCCTCCTCCGTCTCTCCCCCCTCCATCTCTCCCCTCCATCTCTCTGCCCTCGATCGGTCCCCCTCCCTCTCTCCCCCTCCATCTCTCCCCCCTCGCGCTCCCCTTTCTAGGGGAGATCAGTACCAGGTTAGGACTCGACAGGGAGCAGCAGTCTGGCTACCAAGTGGTAGTTGTGGTGCAGGACGGAGGCACGCCCCCTCGCAGCGCTACTGGCACCGCCCACATCACTGTATTGGATGACAACGACAATGCCCCTGTCTTTAGCCACACCCACCCTGAGAAAGAGCTGCTTATACAGGTGTGTGTGATCAACATCCTATGAGCTAAAAGGGTAAAATGGGGAAATGAACTAATAGGGTAGAATCGGGCTACGACCTAATAGGGTAGAATAGGGCTATGACCTATTAGGGTAGAATGGGGCTATGAACTATGACGGTAGAACAAATTAAACATGTTTGATAGTGAGGGAAAAGATCAATCCAATTTAGTTTTTTTTTTTTTTTTTTCTCTCTCTCTGTCTTTCTTTTTCTGTGTTTTTCAATTTCTCTGTGTTTTTCTCTCTCTCACTCTACATTATGTTTCTTTCCCTTTGTCACCATATCTGTCATTTTCTTTCTCCCCCTTTCTCTCCCCCCTTCTCTCTCTCTCTGTCTGTAGGTGATGGAGGGATCTCAGCCAGGCTCCGTCCTTGGGATAGTAACTGCTAAAGACCCAGATGAGGGAGAGAATGGAACACTCTATTACTCACTGTCAGGTAAGAACACACAGACACAATCATGGCTGTATGCACACACACGCACATGCACTCACACACAAATACACACACACAGTTTTTGGAGCTTTCAGGTCTTACGTGTTGTTTTAAATCTAAACCTATATTGCTGAACTTCCGAGGCAAAAAAATCACTTGCAAACTTCCCTGAATTAAATATTCTTTGTAAATGTTGTTCTTGAAAGGTAGTTAAATTAAGCAAGCACACACGCACACAGACCCATGCACGCTCAGTCATTCAGTCAGTTTGTCAGCCAGGCAGCTAATCTGTCAACCAGTTGATCAGTCAGTCAACTGTGTGTTGTCTGGTGTAGGTCCCAGGGTGGAGCGTTTCTCAGTGGGAATGTTCTGTGTTGTCTGGTGTAGGTCCCAGGGTGGAGTGTTTCTTGGTGGGAATGTTCTGTGTTGTCTGGTGTAGGTCCCAGGGTGGAGTGTTTCTTGGTGGGAATGTTCTGTGTTGTCTGGTGTAGGTCCCAGGGTGGAGCGTTTCTCAGTGGGAATGTTCTGTGTTGTC